>PPLY02000012.1:0-251832 GCA_003706665.2 Barnettozyma hawaiiensis | reverse complement strand
ACGTAACTTCTAGAGCCTTTGGAAGTATCATGCAGGTAATGAAACAACGGGTCACCTCGTAAGGCTGACCTGACCGCCCACTAGACTAGAGCAGATATAGACAGAGTCCGATCATTCAGTAGTGACGCGAAAAGCTACGTAATTTTGTATGGAAGACAAAGGTATGGATGAATGGGTTTAATGGGCCTTCCTTTTGCAGAGAGAAAATGAGTAAAATTTTATGGGCCTTTCTTTTGCGATGGAAAACGAAAGGGAGTGTCATCAAGCTAAGAGAGACAATACGTTTCGGGGTAGCTGTCCATCGAAGTTACAAGCACAATGGACAACCTTTGTAAGAAAGAGCATTTTCAACTCCTATGTTGAACCTTAGTTCCGGTGGTCGGGACGCCCCCGGTATACAGCCGCAACTCGTTCAACTTCCAGAACCTGAAAAGTCCGTGGTCACTTTTCGGTGCGTTTGAATCTAGAGATGATCGATTAAAAAAGAAATTCTTTTTGTGTAAAAATCTCGTAATATGTAGCCTAATGCAGGAAGAGTACCTTTTATGCAAGATGTATCGAACTTTGGGAGAGAAACAACAATACAACCGATCAGAACTGAACAACTGGACTGAAAGCCCACACAATAGTCAGTGTCCCTAGTTATACGTTAAAAAAATTGTATAAAAGGACATAGCCCTCCCCCGAATTCATACAGATATCAGTTATTATATCTCCAGTCTACTTAAGATACTCAAAAGCATCCTTTAGCATTACATTCATCTGCATACAAATTCAACAATGAAATTTTCCACTATTTTGTCTTTGGCTTTGACTGCCGTCGCTGCTTCTGCCGCTGGTCCTATTGAGATCTATGTTACCAAGTACAGCACTGTCGATGTCGTCGATGTTGTTACCCAGACTTCCACTCAAGTCGTACTTGAAACTCACTACATTAACTGAGTCAATGGCTACCAACTACCTGCATATAACTAGCATTCTCAGTTCTTTCTGCAAGCAGAGGAACAAGACATTTAGCATTCAGAGAGCATCGCTCTCATCCAGCATTACAACAATGATACACATTGTTTGTTCATCGGTTCAAGGTTTAATATTTATTGGAAGATATAGTCGACAATGATTAATAGAAATACAAATTGTTCATTATCTTACTAAAAACTCGTAGTATAAGTTTCTTTATCTGGGTTTGGTAAAAAATGCACACATTAGGAAGTCTACGACAATAATAGAAACAGAAACATTTTGCTGGCAAGGTTTTTTGACGCTTAGCACATACATCTGTGAAAAATGGGCCCATCCGATTCCTGACTATGCAGATCCCGTAAAAATCGGAAAACTGTCCGATAACGGCCGTTTCGTTTTTCTTTTCGCGATTTTTTTTTTCAATTAACCGTCGCTGTAGGGGGCTGGAGGGGGGCCCCTGCCCCACTACAAACAAGGCCATAGACACATAGAGCTAGCCGATTACGAATCACAAGACTTCTTATATTAACAGAATCCAATCTATAGTCAGTGTGCGCTAATATAGTGTCTTAGTTCATCTTTTGTCACTGAATTTGATTGTTGGTTGTTCAGGTTTGACTGCATGAATCTACGATTCGAACCAGCTACAGCCCCCCACACGTAAGCAGTAGAAAAAAAAGAAAGGAAAAAGAAATGATCAACTGGTTGGGGCACAACCACAGCCCGCTCTTTACCGTTTTTTGGAATTCCGGTTTTCGTTTGACCACAGCTCGCGAAAACTTCGGTTACTCCAGCCGAATATGTGCCGGTGAAAATTGAAGTGGGTGGTAATGTGGTGTTTCCTAGGCTCAGATCAAAATTGGTGACACATTACCTTTTATTACACACAAAAGCAGGCATCGAGCACATAAGTTACATAAGCTCTTGATTGCCAGAAACCGAATACAAAGCTACCATCCATAAGAAGTCCTGAGTCAAACATATCATTGCGCTAATCTTTGATTACCGCTGTTCTGCTGTTCTCGTGATATTTGGAATAATAGGAGATTCCTATTGTTCAACATCATCTCCCCATCCTTGTTTTCCAATGCATCGTTATTGCTCCACACGACTGAACACAAAGTAATGGAAAATGTCACTAGTAATGGGACTGGGGAGCCAGTGGGATCCAGGCTCTCCCGAATGAAGCACTCAATTGAGAGAGGTCGACTTTTAAGGCGGCCACCGTCCAGTATGGACATTCATCAACTGCGCAAACCTTCCAGCTTCTTCAAGCCATTTTCTCATCACAAACGCAGAGTCTCACCCAATAGACTAGCTGAGAGTGGTACACAGCGTGTTCAATCATCTCCCTCAAGATCAAGAAGTCCAGACTCAATTAACATCAATGCCTCGCCAAAGATGAACAGTGTCTCTCCAACAAAGTCATTTGAACTGTTTCACGAGGAAAGAGCTGACCATATTCAGTCTCCCACAAGGCAGAAACAACAACCAATAAAGTTCGATGTACCTGAAATACCAAGAGTCACCACCGCCGTAACTGGCAATATTGAGTGTGCCGGAAAGACATCATCAACATCATCAACATCGACACTATCCAGGCTGACACGCCGGACCTTTTCAAGATTCTTTGAGCAAACCCATTCAGATAATAATTGGAATCCTTCTATCCCATCATCAGCGAATAAGCTGACAACACCTACTTTATTTGACAATGCTCTAGAGAGGCCAAGATTGTCAAAGGCTCTGTCAGACGATAAACAACAACAACAACAACAACAACAGAAAGCAGCTTCCAATAGAGTAGTTAGTGATGGGATTGATTTTCTTGAATCTCAAAAGGACATTATGAGAAAGCGTGCCAGCACCCTGGGGTCAATTGAGAATGATATCTGCACAAGGCGAAATGGCTCATTTGCGAAGACGATTGGTAGTATGGTGATGATGAAACCGAAAAATAATACTTCCGAGAGTCTGCAGAATGCAGATTCTGATAGTGCAACTGATAGCCTTAAAGTACCAGAAGTGGGAAAAGATGATTCTGAAGATATGTATTTACAGAAACTTCTTGAGGAAGGCCTTGAAGCTGAGGCTGCGTCTATTCTTTCTGAGAGTAGGAGCGTGTTCCTGAATGGTTGTCTCTCAAAGTTCTTCCAAGACAGATTTGACTTCCGAGAACAGGCACTAGATGTTTCTTTGAGAAAATTCCTGATGAGATGTGAACTGCCTAAAGAGACCCAACAGATTGATAGGGTTCTTTCTGCTTTCAGCTCACGGTACTATGATTGTAACATGGAATTGTGGGATGATCCAGATCAGATCTATGTGCTCACTTTCTCTTTAGTGATGCTTCACACAGACTTTTTCAATAACAATAACAGGAAGAAAATGACTAAGGAAGAGTTTGTAAAGAACACCAATTTTGATGACCCAACTCGAAGCACTTCCACTCCATTTGTCACTCGGGAGCTTTTAGAGTACTTCTATGACAATATAACATATGTCAAGTTTATTCAGCGGACCAGACCAAGGATTTTACACCAACAGTCACTGTACTCCTTACCAAGGAGAATTTTTTCTTCTGCGTCTTCCAGTACCCTGGATGTTGTGAATGTCTCCACCAACCCTACTCAAATTACCCCAGCTAACACTAGATCATTATCCCTGTCATCAACAACTTCCCAGTTTTTTTCATCAAATCACATTGACCCTTACAGCTACATCATTGATGATCAGATTGACATTTTGAAACTGAACTTGGGGAAAGTTCAAGATGAAAATCCCCTTTCCAACAAGTCAAGCAACGGGCTCCAAGAGTCTCTTTCATTGAAGATCAAAGAACAAATTATCAAACGTGGTGGAATCTATATAAGGTTTTACCAGGGGATTAACTGGGTCACTGGTAAGACAGAGGTAAAGGTTACCCACGATGAGGTGTCAAGCGTTGATGAAGGGTCAAGCGTTGATGATCTCAAGAACATTTTGAAGGTTATCAGGGTTGCCGAGCTTTATCGCGAAGAGACTGTGAAAAACAACAAGTTTTTCACCATTGGATCTACAAGTCGAGTGATTTGGAAGAAGTGTTTTGGCATCTTGACAACTTGTGGGTTGTTCATTTTCGACAACTTGAATTTCTTGGCCGTTTCTGATAGAGAGAAGATCCTGGATGACGAGAACTGGAGTTCTTCAGAGACAATTCTCATTGACATCAATTCTGAGCAGATACTAAAATCATGTTCCAAATTATCAATTAACGGATTGTTTGCCTGCAAGTCCGATTTAAGCTCTGACACTAATTGTTTTAGCATATACAGTTCTAGCAAGAAAGAACTGTTTTCGACCTCAACGTTTGCAGATATGTCATCTTGGATACTTGGGATCAATTACATTGCTGCACTTGATTCTTGCTATTTAGATGACATTGAGTATGAGAATCACGAAGTGGTAAATTTAAGAAGCATTTCAATAGATGATAAGATTCAAAAGTTGACAAAGATCCTTCCAGAATTGAACAAGAAGATCAGTGATATTACCAGAGTGCAACAGCATGTGCACAATCTTACACCTTTCCAGCCAAAGACAAGGGAGGCATTAACCAAATATTACAATTCACTAGAAGTGAAGATCGACTGGTTGTGGTATCAGATTGGCAGAAACGAAACATATGTTGACATCTTGGAGCAGGAGCTGGGCCAAGACCGTCCTTCAACAAGGGTAGAGACGGACACTGAGTCTTTCTTGGAAGGGTCATTTATTAATGAAGACAACTTACAGAACCAGAGCGGGGAAAACAATTTCATGAGGTTGATTAGAGCACAGAGAGGAACGCGGCAGTCTGTTTCCTCTTCTTCAGCATCGCATCTGAACTCCGCTAATCAAGGCGATGATGAGTTCTTTGACGCTCTAAATGATAACTTATGAATGAACGAAATGACACAAGCTGTTCATGAATGGCATGGACAGCAATGACAATATTGAAACACCACCTGTGTAAGTAGCGCAGCAATTCTTTCTTCTTCAAGACTGGGTAAGTGCCTTCTGTTTCTTCTTCTCATAGAAGATATCCCTCTTGCTCGATCCAATGTTCATAATCTTGGGACAGCCATCCCTGTCCTTCTCTAACATGACACATTCGTAACAGTAGAATGCTGGAGAGACTCCTAGGTTCCCACAAACAACGCATTTGTCTCGACCTTTCCCAAAGGCGCATTCTTCACATATCCTGGCCTTAGTTGTGGGACGAACAAACGAATCGCATGAAGGACAACGACCGTCGCATTTGTCGCACAGCAGAGCGACATGTGTGCCTGGCTGCTTGAGGCACATCACAAGATCAAACTGGTGGCGAGACATCTCTCTCCTGTCTCCTCGGCTGGCCTTCGAGCCTGTCTCCAGAGGGAGAAAAAGAGAAAGAAAATGTGTATACGTTTTAGAGCTTCACTTCCGAGGGCTATGAATCGGAGTTCCGAGACCGAATTTCTCGAACGGGTGGGTGGCGATGAGCTGCTGTGTAG
Organism: Barnettozyma hawaiiensis; assembly: GCA_003706665.2. NCBI lineage: Eukaryota > Fungi > Ascomycota > Saccharomycetes > Phaffomycetales > Phaffomycetaceae > Barnettozyma > Barnettozyma hawaiiensis. Next base: position 246,355 of record PPLY02000012.1, on the reverse strand, counting down.
AGACTTTTGGTACTGTTTTCTCTTTCTCTCTTATTCTCCAACTCTGGCCAGCAAAAACCCCAAGACGTACGTACTGGAAATAAGCAGTAAACAAGCCAACAAAAACATAGTGGTGGGCTTGCGATAACCCAGATTTTTAGACTCACTTCCTTGTTTTGTTTTCCCTATTATTCTGTGTGGAGGTGTGTGATTGTACCCCCTTTGGCATCCGCTTACCAGATCAGATAACTCTGGCACTCTCAACTTTTCACCATTAGTCTTGATTCAATGAACAGCACAGAGAACTGCACTATTTGTCTTGACGCGCTTTTCTCATCTGACGAGTCCTTAGTCACAAGGCTTCAGCCATGTGGCCATCGTTATCACACAGACTGCATTGATCTGTGGAGAGAGCGCTCAAACACTTGCCCCACATGCAGAGAGGACTACAGTGCTACTGAAAGCGTTGACATGCATGGAACCACTCTTGAAGAGCAATCTGTTACCAAGAAACTTCCAGTAGATTCAAGTGAGTTTCTCTTTGAGAGCATTCTCGACGTGGAAATGCAGGATGCTGCCACCATCACTGATCAAAGCGACAATGTTGCCAGAAGGATTGACATGTTGGTATCTAGATCAAATATTTGTATTCTTTGTGACTCACGTGGATCCAACATCACCTGCTGCAACACATGCTCATCTAACTTTCATTATTCATGTTTGGGACTGAACTCTGTCGATTTTTGGGTGTGTCCAATGTGTGATGCTGAGCAACGCAACAGCGAGAGACCCTCGAGGTTTAGGAGATCCAGGAACAGTGCGATAACGAATAGGGTATATAACATGCATAGAGGTTCTTTGAGTCTTCCTACAAGTGATGAAGAGGCGACAGCGACAGCGTCTGTGTCTATGTCACCAGAAGAACAGCACGCTTGGGACGTGTTTGAACAGGCCAGGACAAAACCTCCTGATTCGCAAACGCTTACATTTCCAGAGTTCGTTCCATCCTCAAGTTGTTCTACAACTAGTGAACGAAAGTTCAAGAAGCCTTCTCTAAGAGGTAGGAAACCGAAGCCTTTTGGTACACCACAACCAAAACCACAACCACAACCAGCAGCAGCAGCAGCATCAGCAGCTTTTAATAGTACCAAATCTTCCCTTGTGAATAAGATCTTGAGACAAATGAAGGAAAATAGACAGGCACATTCCAGCCTTCAACTTCAGACCGGGAATCTCATCTCTGTGCGGACTAAGAGCACCAACAGTTTACCGGGTTTGTCAATTTCCCCTCCAGCATCGATTGACAGCACTTCTATTTCACCCTCGTTATCTCCCGTCCCGTCGAATGATCAGGATGAACTATTAGTCTACAGTAAGTCACAGGGACGACTATCAATAGACGATGGGATTTCGAAAGAGTTAACCTTTGAACAGAAAGTGAGATTGCAAGAGATAGTGAGATCAAAACTGAAGCCCATATACAAGAGAGGGGATTTGACTGAAGACCAATACACTACGATTAACCGGAATGTGAGCCACATTCTCTACGAGGTGTGTTTGCAAGAAGATGATAACGAGACTAATGACTTTGAACAAATGACCGAATATCATGTTGACGAGGCTGTCTCACAGCTCTAGAATTAAAGATTCACCCTCCTATCTACCCAAGAAAAATAATGAACGTTGATGAAAGAACAACTGAATACCTATGATCTACGCCCAGGTCTAGTTGGTCTACTGAACGCTGGCAGCTTAGTATTGTTCTCCTCAGTAGTAGTTTCCTCCTCTCCTTGGACAATATCAGACACCTCTAACTCAGTAGGATCACCGATTTCAATGGATTTGGCGAATACTGTTCCAAATTTCTCTTCGAAGTGCTTGATGACACCTTGTTTGTTCGACGCATAAATCATACGTTCCTTGACTTTAGAACCGGAAGGACACGAGTAGATAAAATAGTTTCTTGAGTTGTACTTCAAGACGTTGAACTGTGGGTAGTTTGGTGAGATCACGTCCACAATATCCTTAGGTGTGGAGATTTCCGAAGTGTTTGATAAAAAGATCTCCTCAGTTGGGAGGAGTTCAATGTTGAAAGACAAAACCTCGTTATTATGAAGTTCCAGTCCTTGAATGTTATCATGAAATTTGAAGCTCAGTTCATTGGAGTGGGCGGCGGAAACAAGCTGTTTTTTCTTTGCTGCCATTGCTGTTGAGTGACGAGCCAAGGTGTCCAACTCCAAATCTCTGATCTTTTCCAACTCCTTCTCCTCATTGGAGAAACTGCTGTTACCAACTGTTGAAGAGTCAGCACTGCTCTGAATCCAGTGTTGGTAATCGACTTCATTGATATCATTCCAGAACAGGATGTGGTTGAAGTACTCTGAACCCAAAGACCGTATCAAGCTGTTCTTAGAGGAGGCATAGAGCATCTTGTCCTTCACGGCGGCATAGTCAGGTACATAAGAGACGAAAGTGTACGACTTTTTTTGACCTGAATCATTCTTGATGAGGATGTACAGAGCCTCTGAATCACTGATCTTACCCTTTAGTGAATTGAGAGCGGATTTCACAGTTTGCCCACTACTGAAAGTGTCGTTCAGATCGACAGTTTCATTGGTGATGTGGGCCGTCAAAAGTGGTTCTTGATCAGCAACAAATGTTTTGAACGCAGAAATGAGTTTTTCTGTCGGTTGTATACCCGATTGCGTAGACATCTTACAGTTTGGGACAGTGGTTCAAAAGTAGAGACTCAACCTTTCACAAGCTCCCTTTTTCGGATTCCCACCACCAGCAAAAAAAGATATACAAAAAATATAAATGCGCCAGCCCGGAGTCGAACCGGGATCTCGAAGATGGCAACTTCGCATTATGCCCTTAAACCACAAGCGCTTTCAGGTGGTCACATATTTTGAGCTCTTCGACATACACTTCTCATTATGATTTTATTGCCGAGGCAAAATCCTCTCCCAATTTTTTTTTGTCTTTTATATTGTTCTTCTGCAAATGCAACCAACTGCAACTGGCAACTGCAATATACCGCCGTAGGTGAACCATTAATTTATGGCAGCAGCAGCAGCAGCAGCAGAACAGACCAACCAATGGTTAGTTTCTATCCAATAAGGTGTTCTGTTTTCTCACCTGGCAGGTTATCTGCCAATTAGGGGTCCGAAAGGAAGCCGCCGCCACGCTACTCCAGAGAAGGAGAGAAAGAAAGAGAGGAAAAAAAAGAGCCTAGATCTGGTGAACGAACGCAGAACAGAGGGCTAACAATTTAACTTCACGGACAACTGATGGGTAAAGCAAGTAGTTAACACAAAGGACGAAGGAGGAATATCTTTTTGGAACACAGAAGAAAGAAAAAGAGGCGTTGTATTCTTGTAGGTAATTCCAATCACCACCCACGTCGCCGAATATTGTTGTTGTTGCTCTTTTTCCCTTTGCCAATTTTTTTTTGTTGTAATGCATGTAACCTCACCCGATGCACAATCTATCAAGAAAACTACTTTAAAAAGCGATAAAAAGTTATGTCTATTTACCTTTACCAAGAAACCTGTGTTCCTCCTCCCGAATAAGGAGATAAAGGTAATAAATAAGGGGACACCATCAATGCATACCAAATCCCACATTGACCACCTGTTCTCTGACTCGGAGACTTCGTTGTTCCCTCAAAAACCCTACAAGATTACAGTCATCGGGTCTGGTAACTGGGGAACAACCATTGCCAAAGTGCTTTCTGAGAATGCTGCGCTGAAGCCGCAACTGTTTCAGAAGAGAGTTGACATGTGGGTGCATGAGGAGATGATTGGAGACGAGAAACTGACTGATATTATTAATCAGCAGAAAGAGAACGTTAAATATTTACCAGGTATCAAGCTTCCAGATAACCTCTATGCTGAAGCGGATATCAGCAAAGCTGTTGTCGACGCTGATTTGATCGTGTTCAATGTTCCTCACCAGTTTCTACCGTTGATCTTCAAGGATTTGAATGAGAATGCTGTATGGAAACCAACAGCGCGTGGAATCTCTTGCCTGAAAGGGTTAAAGGTGTCTCCAGATGGCTGCCAGCTCTTCTCAACAATAATTCATGAGAATTTGGGGATCCACTGTGGCGCTCTATCAGGTGCAAATCTAGCGCCTGAGGTTGCTCAAGAGAAATGGTGCGAAACCACCGTTGCGTACAACCTACCAGTCGACTTCCAAGGGCACGGTACCGATATTGATAGAGATGTATTGCAAGAGGCATTCCATAGACCCTACTTCCATGTCCGTGTCATTGAGGATGTTCCAGGAGTCTTTCTTGCTGGCGCACTGAAGAACATTGTTGCCCTAGGCGTTGGTTTTGTTGAAGGTGTCAACTGGGGCGATAACGCGGCGGCAGCTATCCAAAGATTTGGGCTAAACGAGATTGTCAGATTTGCTGAAGTCTTCTTCCCTGGTGAAACTTCACAGGATACTTTCTACAAAGAATCGGCTGGTGTTGCTGATTTAATTACCACATGTTCCGGAGGCAGAAATGTCAGAGTCGCGAGACATATGGCAGTTACAGGAAAGAGCGCTAGAGAGTGTGAAGAGGAGTTGCTTAACGGACAGTCTGCACAAGGTGTCATCACTTCCAAGGAGGTCCATGAACTCCTCGTGACTAGAGGTTTGCAAAGGGAGTTTCCACTTTTTGAGGCAGTTTACAACATTATCTACCAAGGTGAAAAAGTTGAAAGACTACCAGAATTAATTGAATACGGTCACAAATAGATATACACCATTTAGACGGGTGGGTGAATAAACAACAACAAATCTACAGATGGCTATCCAATAAGTAGACACACTCCTTCATCCTGCACCCTGCAACCTGTAATGCCTGTCCCCTTGCCCTGAGTGACTGATCCAGTCCAGAGTTTCAGCCAAATAAATAGGAAACGCGTTCTATTTAGCTTTTTTTTTAATATTTTTCGCGTTTATTCCTGTTTTTGACAGGCACGCTTTGTTTACAAGATCAAGATCAAAGTTTCGTTGCCCGGGTTACGTTTAACACCAGTTGGCCAATTCGATATTTTTTTGATTTTTTTTATCTGATTTTTTTTTTGTTTGTTTTTCTTCGCCCTTACCAACAAAAACAAACACAAACACAGAACAAAACGAAATAAATCAACTCTTTTGTTTTTGATCCTGAATCCCTTTTTTTATTATTTTTTTTAATCAATTAATTATTGTATATATATACTTAGTCTGGCTATTGTGGTTTTTGCTGCCTGCTGCCGTTGACTCCAAATTGACTTCTGTTGGATCTGAACTCTCTGCATTGAATCAACCAAGTCCCCATTCATTCATTTATTCATTCACTAGAACCTTCAACACTCTTCCAACCAAATGACCGATATCATAGAATATGATGTTGGGTCTTTAATTCCAGCAGTCTTCAATCCTCCAAGAGAGAGTTTGTGCGAGCCGCTGACGCCCTTGGACTCCTCCAGCCAGAAGAAGAAACATGAGAACTATTATGATCTAGTCTCACTCATCGCTATGCTCACTTCTTCCACAGACATTGACTATCAACTCATTGGCGACTTCTTCTTGACATTCAGGTCGTTCATTTCTCCTGAGTCTTTGCTGAAAGTGCTGATGTTGAGATTCCAATGGAGTGTTGACCAAATTGACAACATCTCACATGAGAGGCTCCATAATACTGGGAAGCTTGTTATGATCAGAACTTTTGTGGTGATACGGCACTGGATACTCAATTATTTTGCTGAAGACTTCCTCCCTTCAGTGCAATTGAGGAACCTATTCGTTGAATATGTCAACTCACTGAACCATAACGAAATCTTTGTCCAGCGAATCATTGGCAACTTGAAAAAAACCTGGACTGAATGTTGCAACAAATCATGGAATGAAGACGTTGCTGGGAATGATTTCTACAACTTCACTCTTAAAGTTGGTCCTCAGGATAGTAAACACAAGAGACTATCAACAATGGCTATTGGCCAACAAACCGATCCAGTGGTTAGAAATTCCGCTGTACTTTCAACATTTGAACCAAACAAGGTACACAAGTTACCAATGCCCGCTTCTCCAACCGTTGAAGGTAAGCATTTTCTGAATCTGAAGAACTCAAATCTGAATCTGAAGCAGAAGACTGCCCATCCATCTTCCTCACAACCATTGTTGTACACATCATTAACCCCGGGATTCGGCTTCAGTGCAAAGAACGCCATCAGAGACACAACAGACTTTCCAACGTCATCGACACTCTCCAAGTTAATCCCACCAACTCCTGTGAAGAAAATGGACATTGTGATACCCTTGCCCCCGCCTGCTTCAAATCCTCATTCCAAGCGTGGTCTGAGACCACTTATTGAAGGCTGGATTAAGACTTTCCAAACCAACCATATCCACACTGTTACACAAACTGAAAAATACCCTGTCAAGTTTATGAGAAGCTTGGTTTCAATTCCTAAATCTACTTCCGATAGACTGAGTGGATTGGTTGAGGACAGATTTGATATCTTGAGTGCTAGAACTATTGACGAATTGGAGTATCTGGTGAAGTTTCACAATGAACTTCTAGAGAAGTACTCTCACAAACTTGGTATAAAGAACAGGAAGACTTCTTTCAGCTTTGACGCTAGTGAGCTAAAAGCAGAACTAGACAAGACTCCCTCCAACCGTTCCAATGTTGACAACATGAACATTTGTACAACCATTTCAAGTATCTCCAGAAGTGTGATATCTTTGAAGCATTTAGTGGACACAGAAAACAGATCATTTATTTCATACGATTCCAACTATGCAAGAGAGAATGGACAGGAGAACATCAAGGAAGAGGAGGAGGAGCTCAACGAGGAAGGTTTGAAGAAGAAAAGAGCTTTTTCAAATTTGAGAGAGTTTAACTTTGAAACGGCCCGCCCTACAAATGCTCAAAATGACATTAACAACGACGGTGATACCCTGTCAGATTTGCACAGTTTTACGGGCTCTTTTCTTTCTGAGAGCACACCAAATTTGATAAGTCTCGATGAAGCAGTGAATAATGTTTCAAGTCCAAAACCCAACAGCAAATCAACACTAAGTGTTGAGAATAGAGAGTTTGAGATTTACAATGGCACAGTATCCAACCAAATGGAGGTCAGGCCTATTGAAAATCCAGCACCACTAAACAGAGATGACATTATCCCACTAGAGTGTTCTTCAGATAATGATGCCATTCCTCCTCGATCCCCAGTGAGAGAGGTAACCGCTGTGAAGAAAGTACAAGATGGCTCAGAAAGCAATGATGTGAAGGCGTTGGACAAAGAAGACACGGACACTATTAACATTGAAGAAAAATTAAACCCTATGGTATCAACGGAGATAGACAATGACAGAGAATCCGGTTACAATGACTTGGATTCATTTATCTCCTCATTTGAAGAGTCTTCAAGAAAGCCGGAAGAAATGGAGTTGCTAAACACTTCATCACAGAGCAACCACAGCATCTCCTCTCATGGTCCAATGACACCACCACAAACTATGGTTAATGATGGGTTGATCTCATCTACACCACATATATCTCCAATCAAGCCTCTCAACGAAAGTGCTTCTGTCTTTGGATCTAAATCACAGTCACAATCTCCTCTTGAATTGGACAGATCAGTTTCCTTCAGAAGAGTGTCCAACGCATCTGTTCTTTCTGTGTCGACCAAAATCAATCAGATCAAGTTGGAAAATAACAGAGTTTCCTATCTAACGACAAGATCTCATAATGTCATCTTTTCAAATACTTCTAGGAATTCTGTGTTCACTGATATTTCTCGAAATGAAAAGATCATTAATGTTTCTGCGAGTCAAGCGAATGATGCTATAGAAGAGTCGTTCCAGAACAAACGTGATGGCGAAGAATCCAAGTCAATCAGTCTTATTGAGTCTCTTGATTCAGAGGACTATGCTATCCCATACCCCGGTGTCAATAGTGACATTATGGCTGAGCTTGTTGCTATAGGTGATGGAACAATCCATGAGGATCCTATTGCTATGGCTCTACTGAAGTTGGAGGGCACTTATCAAAAGAAAATGTTTTCATCAAATTCCTCATCATCAATTCATACCAATGAGCTACTTGAAAAAGTCGAGTCATTAAAGATTGCGAATCCAGAGAAGAAGGAGTCAATATCGAATGACGAGAGAAGAAGAAAGACCAAGTTGTTTTCATTGACGCCTGTGAAACGGAAGCATGTTGAATCTGAGCTCGATAATTCTAAGCTTTTGTTGGAGCTGCTTTCACATAGAGACATCCTTGATGAAGCTTTGATGATTTCGAACGCTGAGCAACATGTCCCATTCATTCTGAACTATGACTCCAAGACTTTATCCGAACAGTTGACTTTGATTGAAAAAGATTGTCTGTTGGACATTGATTGGAAAGAACTAGTCGACTTCAAATGGGATTCCAATCACTTATCTCCCATCAATAGTTGGCTTGAGTTGCTGATCCAGAATATTGAGGTTCAAGGAATTGATTTGTGTATTTCCAGATTCAACCTGACTGTGAACTGGATCATTTCAGAGATTTTGTTAACTAAGGACATGTTTTTGAGAAAGTTGACCATTCAAAGATTCATACACATTGCTGAACACTGCAAGAGGTTACAGAACTACTCTACTCTGATGCAGATTCTGTTAGCTTTGGGCTCGGATAAGGTCATGAGGTTAAAGGAAACATGGAGGATTGTGGAACCTGGTGACATATTAATCTTCAAAAACCTTGAAACTGTCGCATCCCCAATGAGGAACTTTATCAATCTGAGAAGCAACATCAACAAATTGAAACCATCTTTGGGATGTGTGCCATTTTTGGGGCTGTACCTCTCAGATCTTATTTTCAACAGGGAGAAGCATAGCTATCTGGACAACAAGATTAACTTTGGTAAATTTATGCATGAATCCCAGATTGTTAGATCACTAATCCAATGCATTCAATGGTCCATGCTCTATCGCATTGAAGCAAATGAAGAGGTGTTGAGCAAGTGTTTGTACATCAAATCACTCACGGAGGAGGAAATGAATACCTGTTTAGAAACCTCCATCAGTTAAAGGACATTTACAACATATTTTATTAGATATTCAGTCATTCATCAACTTGATCGATATAATAATAATAATAATAATAATAATCATAATAGTAATAGTAGTGATACCTAAATAGACTTCTTAGTGGTTGAGGCAGTGAATTGAAACTTGTCAGCCTGTGACTGGATGAATTCTTCATCAAACTCATGGAACAGTTGAGAATAGCTTTTTGCATATGATTCATCATCTTCTATGACCTTGATGTGTTCGGATAGGATCTTCAATTCTCTAGAGATGATTGGATTGACCTTCTTTTGTAATCTGTTCTTCCCCAACGACTCCTTGAAGATCTTCTGATCCAATTCGTCAATCTTAGTTGCAATGAACTTTGAAAAGCTGGAAACTTCGACGGTAGGCACTCCAAGTTCAGACAAGTACGCTTCAACCCCCCTTGATGTGGTCTCACTATCAGTGTAGATATTCAGAAGGTAATTGTACTCCTCATTGAACAGGGAGACAAAGTTGCTCAGATGGGTGTTGACCGGCTTCACCATGGTCAATTCGCTTTTGTAGAGGGCTGAGAATGGGAAGTTCTTCAAAACGTCATGGGTTCCCTCAGTGGTGAAATGCAGTTTGTCGAATCTCTGAGAACTACCCTCATCTTTGCTGTTGAGATCTGGATATCTCTTAAGAAGCTGAAATTTGGCAATGTAGAGTTGATCTTCGGTATACGTTGCAAAGAGCCTGACGTTATAATCGTTGAGATTGAAGACCTGGAAACCGAGGATTGTGAATGCCATGTTGTGTTTGTATGGAGACTTTAATTAATTCGAGGTGAATCTGTCCGCCTGTGTGTCTACTTGGGGATTATACACCCACCACACCCCACCCACATGCTGAGTCAGCATGTGGGAGTGGTAATAGATTTCATAGTAGCTTCCAATAATCCTGCATCTCCCAAACAGTTAGATATTACCTTTGGAAAGGAATATCTATCAAGAGAAGAGAGTCATCTTGTATTAAAAAACTGAAACGACGAAGATTGGTTTCTGCCCCTTCTCTTTATTAACATTACCTCGTCTCTGATTAGTTACCTGGGGCCAAAAAGAAAAAAAAGGAGGATCAATCGACGGGTAACCCCCGATGAGCTATTCACGCGAATCTTTCCTCTTTGAGAAAGTTTTGAATAGCTGATAGAAAAATTTTTTGCAAAAAAAAGATTAAAAAAAAAAAGGATTTACTTACAACTGAGTTGAGTTGTTGTAGTGAAAGCATATACTCTAACCTATACATTATAGTTGGCAATGTCTGATGAAATTATCTGGCAAGTTATCAACCAGCAATTCTGTGCTTTCAAGCTGAAAACCACCAAAGAACAGAACTTTTGCAGAAACGAATACAATGTCAGTGGTTTATGTTCCAGACAGGCGTGTCCTCTGGCTAATGCCAAGTATGCCACCGTGAAGCAGGTTGATGGTAAACTATACCTATACATGAAGACAGTGGAAAGAGCACACACACCGGCCAAGCTTTGGGAGAGAATAAAGCTATCTAAAAACTATACCAAGGCGTTGGAGCAAGTTGATCAGCATCTACTATACTGGAACAAGTATCTGATCCACAAATGCAAACAGAGATTAACCAGATTGACACAAGTTGCTATCACTGAGCGTCGTTTGGCCATCAGAGAGGATGAGAGACATTATGTTGGTGTGAAGCACAAGGTTAAGAGAAGAGAAGAGAACAGGGAAAGAAAAGCATTGGCTGCTGCTAAAATCGAGAAGGCTATTGAGAAGGAGCTGCTTGATAGATTAAAGAGTGGTGCTTATGGTGATAAGCCACTGAATGTTGACGAGAAGATCTGGCAGAAAGTTCTGGGTAATGTGGAGGAGGAGGAGGGCATCGAGCAAGAGTCAGACTACGATTCCGGAATGGAGGAGGAGGAAGAGGAGGACAGTGATGTCGGTGAGATTGAGTACGTTGAGGATGACGGTGAAGAGGATTTGGTTGATGTTGAAGACCTAGAAAGATGGTTGGAAGGCAGTGACAATGATGATGACCATGTGGAGACGTCAAGTGACGATGATTCTAGTGATGATGACGAAGCTGCTGATTCAAAGAAACGCAAGAGACAACTTGCTAAAGAGGAGAGAGCAAAGAAGAGACGTGCAAGAATTGAAGTGGAGTACGAAGAGGAACCTGCTTTGGGTAACGTTATTTCTTCCAACGCATAGACTCACAACGAACTATTGGTTGGTTGGTGTTTCTTAATTTGATTTATTTTTGCATTTTCTAATTGGGTCTAGATTACATATTTTTTAAGATAAAAGAGTACAAACGGAGAAAAAGAATGAAAGGAAAACGGCACTGAAATATGTACATCATATCGGATTCTAAAATAACAACAACAATTTGTACAATGCAATACTACTAGTACAGCGGTTTCTTTATTTTTGTTTTTGTCCTGTACCCCTTTTTCTGTATATCGAGGCGTAGTCAACAAAAAAAAAAGAAGCCACTAATTTATGGTACGGCCACACTGAAGTAAATAACCCCCAAAAAAACCCACCAGGCCCACAGCTCTCTCTGGTGTCATTCTCTGTCTGTCTAAATTAGTAGTTCCAACAGCCCGATAATACAACACAACACAGGGCTGAAGGAGGCTGCGTCGAGACAATGGTAGACCGCAGAATAGAGAATAACACACTTTTTGATGTTGATTTGTTGAGCGGCGAACCCGTTTCAGGCTCCAGAAGCGGCCAACCAAGCCAGTCAAAACAGAATCAGAAGAACAATGGGGGCGAGCTTCTTGGTGATGAGTTCTTCGTTCCAAGTGGTTACAGCAATATGGAAGATGCGCAGTTTCGTGAAATGCGTGATGGAAGAATCAGAGAAGAGACTGTGAACTTTGATGACCCCTTTGGCGACAAGTACATTGTCAACGACCTCGATGGTTCTTCTCCTAACACCCCCCAACAGCAAGCACCACATGGATTCTACTCCAACATGAAGCAGAAATTGGGCTTTGCACATGAATACCAGGACATGGGGATACAGCTCGAGGATATGTCAAATAAGAATAACAATGAGGATCCATTCATAGACTCCCCTCATACCAGCAGTAGACAGTCTGCCCTCAAACCGTCAGGCAATGAAATAGCAGAAGGCGAAAACAAATTCCATATCAGGCGAATCTGGAATAAGCTGAGAGGCAGAAAACATTCAGCGGTGTCAAATGAGGGTCCAAGAATCATCCATCTAAACGACAAAACCTCTAACAGCGCATTCCGTTATGGTGATAACTATGTCTCCACCACAAAGTACAACATTGCCACATTTCTTCCAAAGTTTTTGTTCCAGGAGTTTTCGAAGTATGCAAATCTGTTCTTCTTGTTCACATCCATCATTCAGCAAGTTCCGAATGTATCACCGACGAACAGATACACCACTATTGGTACCCTACTGGTTGTGCTTTTGGTTTCGGCAGCTAAGGAAATCACTGAAGATTTGAAGAGGGCTAATTCAGACAAAGAACTGAACCATTCGAGGGTTGGTATCCTATCTCCTGATCATGGTGAATTTATTAGTAAGAAGTGGGTTAGTGTTTCTGTGGGAGACATTGTCAGCGTTAGATCTGAAGAACCTATTCCGGCAGACCTCATCATCCTGTCTTCATCCGAACCTGAAGGCCTGTGTTACATTGAAACAGCCAATTTGGATGGTGAAACAAACTTGAAGATTAAGCAAGCTATCCCTGAAACATCCCATCTGGTATCACCCGCTAACCTAATTGCTATGAGGGGAAAGGTTTTCTCTGAACAGCCAAATTCCAGTCTTTACACTTATGAGGGTAACTTGCATTTATTTAACAAGGAGTATCCGCTATCTCCAGAGCAGCTATTGTTGAGAGGTGCGACCTTGAGAAACACTGGTTGGATCCATGGCCTTGTTGTGTTCACTGGTCATGAGACTAAGTTGATGCGTAATGCCACTGCTACCCCAATTAAGAGAACTTCCGTTGAACGAATCATCAATCTTCAAATTGTTGCGTTGTTTGGTATGCTGATTGTCTTGTCTCTGGTGTCCTCCATTGGTAACGTTATCAAAACCACTACAGACTCTGCTAGCTTGAAATACCTTCACTTGGAAAACAGAAGCAAGGCTGGTTTATTCTTCAAGGATTTGTTGACTTACTGGATCTTGTTTTCTAACTTGGTTCCTATTTCCCTTTTTGTTACTGTTGAGCTGATCAAGTATTATCAAGCTTATATGATTGCATCTGATTTGGATCTTTACCATGAGGAGTCAGATACGCCTACCGTGGTGAGAACTTCGAGTTTGGTGGAAGAATTGGGCCAGATTGAGTACATCTTTAGTGATAAAACCGGTACCCTGACAAGAAACATTATGGAATTCAAGTCTTGTTCAATTGCAGGACGTTGTTATATTGATGAGATCCCAGAAGATAAAACTGCCAAAATGGTTGATGGTATTGAAGTTGGTTTCCATACGTTTAGTAAACTTAACGAGAACTTGTCTACTGGCGATGATGCTAACATTATCGATGAGTTCTTGACTCTGCTGGCTACTTGTCACACTGTTATTCCTGAGTTCCAAGAGGATGGATCTATTAAGTACCAAGCTGCATCTCCTGATGAAGGTGCACTGGTTCAAGGTGGTGCTGATCTGGGTTACAAATTCACTATTCGTAAACCAAAGTTTATTACCATTGAGATCCATGGCCAGCAAAGAGAGTATGAGTTGTTGAATGTTTGCGAGTTCAACTCCACTAGAAAGAGAATGTCTGCCATCTTGAAATTTCCAGATGGATCCATCAGATTGTTTTGTAAAGGTGCTGATACGGTGATTTTTGAAAGATTGAGCAATGACAACCCTTATGTCACTGCTACAACCCGTCATTTGGAGGACTATGCTGTGGAGGGTTTGAGAACGTTGTGTATTGCCACTAGAACTATTCCTCAGGAGGAGTACGATGAATGGATTAAGATACATAAAGCAGCTGCCACTTCACTAGACGATAGAGGAGACAAATTAGATGAAGCAGCTGAGCTAATTGAAAAGGATTTGTTTCTACTTGGAGCCACTGCTATCGAGGATAAGTTGCAAGATGGCGTCCCTGAGACGATCCATGTATTGCAAGATGCTGGGATCAAGATCTGGGTCTTGACAGGTGACAGACAGGAAACTGCGATCAACATTGGGCTGAGTTGCAAGTTGTTGAGTGAGGATATGAACCTGTTGATAGTCAATGAAGAAACAGCAGATGCTACCCGCGATAATCTGAAGTCCAAACTCGCTGCCATCAACCAATACCAGATCTCCCAGCATGACATCAACACGCTGGCTCTTGTGATTGATGGTAAGTCCCTTGGATTTTGTCTAGATCATTGCGATGACTTGCTTTTAGAGCTGGGTTGTCTTTGTAAGGCTGTGATTTGCTGCAGAGTCTCCCCATTGCAAAAGGCCCTTGTGGTCAAGATGGTCAAGAAGAAGAAGAAGGCTTTGTTGTTGGCAATTGGTGATGGTGCTAACGATGTCAGTATGATACAGGCTGCCCATGTTGGTGTCGGTATCAGTGGTATGGAGGGTATGCAAGCTGCAAGAAGTGCCGATTTTGCCATTGGACAGTTCAAGTTCTTGAGGAAATTGTTGATTGTCCATGGTTCATGGAGTTACCAGAGAATTTCACAAGCTATCCTCTACTCCTTCTATAAGAATATTGCGCTATACATGACGCAGTTTTGGTTTGTCTTCAAGAATGGGTTCTCAGGTCAGTCGCTTATTGAATCTTGGACTTTGACGTTGTACAATGTGTTGTTTACTGTTGCACCACCGTTTGTTATTGGTGTTTTTGATCAGTTTGTTTCAGCTAGATTCCTGGAGCAGTACCCACAGTTGTACCAGCTTGGTCAAAAGGGTGTCTTCTTCAACGTTACCATTTTCTGGGGTTGGGTTATAAATGGATTTTTCCACTCTGCTATTATATTTATTGGTGCTATGCTCTTTTACAAATGGGGGTTTGCACTTGGTGATGGTCAAATTGCGGATCACTGGACTTGGGGTACTGCAATTTACACTGCTGCCATATTGACCGTTTTGGGCAAAGCAGCACTAATAAGTAACAACTGGACCAAGTTTACTCTTTATGCAATTCCTGGTTCTTTTGTGTTCTGGTTGATCTTCTTCCCAATCTACGCCACTGTTGCTCCATTAATCAATGTTTCCAGGGAGTACCGAGGCGTGCTAGCTCACGTCTATCCTTCAATTACATTCTGGGCGATGATTTTTGTGCTCCCAGTACTGTGCCTAATTAGAGACTTTGCATGGAAGTACTACAAGAGAATGTACTACCCAGAAAGTTATCACTACGTGCAAGAGATTCAAAAGTACAATGTGACGAACTACAAACCAAGAATTGAACAATTCCAAAAGGCTATAAGAAAGGTCAGACAGGTTTCGAGAATGAGAAAGCAGAGAGGGTTTGCCTTCTCACAGGTGGAAGAAGGTCAGGAGAAGTTGGTGAGAATGTATGATACCACACAGACAAGAGGTCAATGGGGTGAGATGAAAGAAGCAGATCAAATATAAGTTAAGTGTCCAAACACAGTTATATATATATATATATATATATGTGTTTATGTTTCTATAGGTGAATGTTGCTGATGTCCAGTTTCTGGTGGATGAAGGGTCTGGAACCACCACCACCCAAATAGTCACCAACAACTTGACCGTGGCCTCTAATATGGTACTGGTAGATCACCAAACCTTCTAGACCGACTGGACCTCTTGCGTGAATCTTGTTGGTGGAAATACCCACCTCAGTCCCGAAACCGTATCTAAACCCATCCGCAAATCTGGTTGAAGCGTTCCAGTAGACACCGGCCGAGTCTATAGCCTTCAAGAACTTTTCAGCAGTGGTCTTGTCCTCTGTGATGATAGATTCTGTGTGGCCGGAAGAGTGAATGTTGATATGAGTGATTGCATCCTCAACAGAATCTGTGAAGGCGACTGCAATGTCTAGGGACAAAAACTCCTTATCAAAATCAGATTCTACTGCATCAACAACTTGGTCACTGGTTGATAGACAGGCTTTAACTTCAGCAGTGGCGTGTAGAGTGACGCCGCCTTCCAGCAACTTTGACACAATTTGTTCCGTCTTGTCCTTGAGGTCCTTGTGGATCAAAAGAGTCTCGACAGCGTTGCAACCTGCAGGGTAGTTGGTCTTTGCATCGAACACGATTTTAGCAGACATACCAAGGTCTGCTGCTTTGTCAATATAGATTGAGCAGATACCATCTGCATGGCCCAGAACTGGAATCTTAGTGTTGTCCTTAATATTACGCACGAGCTCATTAGAACCTCTTGGAATGACCAGGTCAATGTACTTGTCCTGGCTCAGAAGAGCCGATACATCTTCTCTGGAGGCAATGAGCTGGATGGCGTTCTTTGGAACGGCCGTCTGGGCAAGGGTTTCATTAACAACATTGGCCATGGCAGTAAAAGTATGGATGGACTCTTTACCACCTTTCAAGATGGCAGTGTTCCCAGACTTGATTGCTAAAGCAGCAATATTGGCAATGACTTCTGGACGGGACTCAAAGATAATGAGCAGAACACCAACTGGGGCAGTTAAGCGGAAGAGTTCTAGACCCTCGTCAAGCTTAGTAGCAAGGGTAACCTTCCCCACTGGATCCTCTAGCGCAGCGACATCAAGAACACCTTGTAACATCACATCAAACTTGTCACCAGTGGCTAGATCAAGACGCTTTACAAGGGAAGAAGAGAGTTTCTGCTCTTGAGCAGCTTCCATATCTTGACGATTGGCTTCAAGAATTGCCGCCTTGTTGGCTGCAAGAGAGTCATGGATTGCCTGCAGCGCAGAGCTTCTCTCGTCATTCGACAGAGTTTTGAGTACTGTCGAAGCAGCACGTGAAGACTTAGCGATAGATTCAGCCATACTGTGAAAGGAAATAAAAGTCTTGTGCAGTGTTCCGCGGTAGTGTACCGTACCGTAGTGAATGAAGTCATGGTGCTGGCGGCGGGTGACTAACTTGAAACGAAAAAACCTGGAAGGAAGAACAGCTGCTTAGTCATCATAATATATATACATCAGCCACACCACAAGCCACACTCAGCTCCACCACACCGACTTCCAACGAGACAAAGGCTTATGCTACGCGCGGCACGAACAAGTATACACACACACACTGTGTACAATCAGAATGTATAGCTGAGTTAAAAAGGGTTCATTTCATTCCTCTTTTTGTGTAAAGTTTTGTGGGTATTTATCAATATTCCTCCTCTTGTTCCTGGAAGAACAATGTAAACACAATGATAGAGATGTATATCAGCAAGCCACCAGAGACACTCATTACCAGGGCATTCAGATTGATAAGGTTGGAGTGGAAGAGCACAATTGGAAGTGCCACACCGGAAATCACCAGAATACCAGTCACAAACTTGGATAGATCATTCGAGCCACTATTTCCATATGTTAGAGGTGTATAATATACGAGATTGGAACTTGTGTGGTAACTTACTCAGAAGAATCGCCCATGAAGTCATCAAAGTCATTGCGACCGAAAATGAGGTTTGGTAAAGGTGCGATTAAGAAGATACCGACTGGAGGAGAGAAGAAGGATTAGTAATCTGGAGGAGATGCTTTGGTTGGTTGCCACCCACTTACCGACATAAAGAGGATACCAATTAGACCATAGGGCACAGCTCAGAATGATCAGAAGGAAACCTGCAGCAAGAACACCGGAAAGAAGGATGATCTTGGTAAGCGGAGTAGCCTGAAGAGCCATTTGTGTGCCGTTCTTTTCCTTCTTTTTCAAAATGGAGAGATTGAGATCGTTTTGTTTTGTTGATATCTCCTTTTTCTCAATGCATCTCAACAGCTTGGCGCATACACAGAACAAAATACATATGATTGTGTGCCACACCAAAAGATTGGGAAAAGGAAACCACGAGTGGAATTACAAACAAAACAATTTCATACTATCTTTCCGTTTCTTTTGTTTTAAAAAAACCTATATACAATTACAGCCAGCATCAATCAAGAACGGCCCGGCAATAATACCCATTTTCACAGGCAGGTAAAAGAGAAAATAAAAAAGAGTGTTTTGCCGTCTGTTCTTTATTGAACCAGCCCTTTGTCATCAACATTAACCATAGAGAAGAGTTTAGATTATTAATCCTTCTTCTCCTCCTCTGGCTTGGACTCGTTAGCTTGGTTCTTGTACAAGTCCTCAAAGACCTTCAAAGAAGAAGTTCTCAACTCTTCAGTCTTGGTTTTCAATTCCTCAGCATTGACCTCCTCACCAGCTTGGGCACGGGCAACCAGCTCTCTCAACTCAGTGATTTGCTTGTTAACCTCCTCGGCCTTGGTCTTGTCAAGCTTGTCAGCAAACTCCTTCAAGGACTTCTCAGTGTCGTTGATGGTTTGGTCAGCCTTGTTGGCGTTCTCAACAGCCTCTCTTCTAACCTTGTCCTCCTCCGCATACTTCTCAGCATCGTTAACCATCTTCTCAATTTCGGCATCAGACAAACCAGAAGAACCGGCAACAGTGATAGAGGCATCCTTGTTAGAAGCCTTGTCTCTGGCAGAAACGTTGATGATACCATCAGCGTCAATGTCAAAGGTGACCTCAATCTGTGGAACACCCTTTGGAGCTGGTGGGATACCAGACAAAGTGAAGTTACCAATCAACTTGTTGTCTCTAACCAACTCTCTCTCACCTTGGAAGACTCTAATCTCAACAGAGGTTTGACCCTCAGCAGCAGTGGAGAAGATTTGGGACTTCTTGGTTGGAATGGTAGTATTTCTTGGGATCAATCTGGTAAAAACACCACCCAAGGTCTCAATACCTAGGGACAATGGGGTGACATCCAACAACAAGACATCAGTAACCTCACCAGCGAGGACAGCACCTTGAATAGCGGCACCAATGGCAACAGCCTCATCTGGGTTCACAGCCTTGGATGGCTCCTTACCAAACAAGGACTTGACGGTTTCAATAACCTTTGGCATTCTAGACATACCACCAACCAAGATAACCTCACCAATGTCGGAGGTAGTTAGGGCGGCATCCTTCAAAGCCTTCTTGACTGGATCAACAGTTCTCTTGATCAATGGCTCAACCAAAGTCTCGAATTGAGATCTAGAGATCTTGGTGTTGATGTGTTTTGGACCAGAAGCATCAGCAGTGATGAAAGGCAAGTTGATCTCCGTGGAAACGGTAGAAGACAACTCAATCTTGGCCTTCTCGGAAGCCTCTCTGATTCTTTGGATGGCCATACGGTCATTCTCCAAGTCAATACCATTCTCCTTCTTGAATTGGTCAACAATGTGTCTGACAAGGACAATGTCAAAATCCTCACCACCCAAGTGAGTGTCACCATTGGTAGACTTAACCTCAAAGACACCATTGTCAATATCCAAGATGGAAATATCAAAAGTACCACCACCCAAGTCAAAGACTGCAACAACCTTAGCCTCAGCCTTCTCCAAACCATAAGCAAGGGCAGCAGCAGTTGGCTCGTTAACGACACGCAAAACGTTCAAACCCACAATTTGACCGGCATCCTTGGTGGCCTGTCTTTGGGAATCGTTAAAGTAAGCTGGAACGGTAACGACAGCGTTGTTGGCAGACTTACCCAAGTAAGCCTCAGCGGTCTCCTTCATCTTGTTCAAGACGAAACCACCAATTTGGGCTGGAGAGTAAGTTTCACCACGGGCCTCCAACCAAGCATCACCATTACTGTGCTTGACAATCTTGAATGGGACTTGTTTCAAATCTCTTTGAACCTCAGCATCCTCGAAACGACGACCAATCAAACGCTTGGTGGCGAATAAAGTGTTCTCTGGGTTCACAACGGCCTGACGCTTGGCTGGAATACCAACCAATCTCTCACCCTCCTTGGTGAAGGCAACGACGGATGGGGTGGTTCTGGCACCTTCAGCATTCTCAATAATCTTTGGGACCTTTCCCTCCATAATGGCAACGGCAGAGTTGGTGGTACCCAAGTCAATACCGATGACTTGGCCTTGGACCTTACCATTGGAGTTGAAACGGGACAAAGTTGGTAGACGAGACTGTTGGGTTAAAATTGTTAGTTTACTTATTATTTCATCAGCTGAAGAAGGAGGTGAAGAGACAAACTCTCTCTCTCTGGGCCACACCCCCACCCTAATTCAAAAAGAACATACGTTACGCAAAGAAGCACGTAGGTTGTTAGACAACATCTTGGTTTGTAGCGTAAGTTTTGTGATGTTGTTCTTTGTAAGAAAGGATTGAAAGGCAAAAAGTGAAAAATGGAGAGAAATTTTCGTCGAACAAGTCACGGATATTGTTACCCGGTGATAGAATTTTCCGGAAACCGAGGAAGAAATCGTTACCCGGACTTTCCCAATGCAGTAAGTTTACAACCATATATGGTGAAGGTTTTAAGAAGCGTTTCTGTAGGAGAAGGAGGGGGGAATGAACCAGGAGAACACTATCCCCACTATTGACTTGTCTCTAATTGAATCAGACAGGCACAAGTTATTCGCTGAGTTGAGGCATGCTCTTATAGATTGTGGGTTCTTCTACATCTCCAACTATGATGCGTACCTAGATGAGAACATCGTATTTGCGCTTTCCCATGAGGTGGAATGCTTCTTCAGCCAGAGTGACTCAGAGAAGGAAAAAACTCAAATAGTTAAGTCCAAGAACTTTCTAGGTTATAGTGCCCTTGGGTATGAGAAAACTGCTGACGGCGGCGGCAAAGTTAATTTGAGAGAACAGATTAGTTTCTGTTCCAATGATAAGGAGGTGAAGGCTGAGAACATCTATGACAACCTAGTAGGACCAAACCAATATCCACCTGAGGAGAAGTTTCCCCTTTTCAAGAAATGCATCAAAGACTTTTTCTATGCTGTCAACGAGTTTTCCATTCTAATCACCAGAGCCATTTTTGATTCACTTAACATTAGAGACAATGAGGTGAACAAGTATATTGAATTTGAGAATCCACAGAATCAATTCGCAGAATTAAAGGCTATACATTATCCTTCAAGCCATGCAATCAGTAAAATGGGGAAGTATGCCGCATCAGGTCAAGTTGGGTGTGGTGCCCATAAAGACTCAGACTTCCTCACATTTATTTTCCAACCAACACTAACTGAGAAGAAGCCCCTTCAAGTACAGAGTTTGCTCGGAGAATGGATTGCTGTTACTCCAAAGCCTAACACCATTTTCTGTACAGTAGGCCAAACCTTGGAATACCTTACCAAAGGAGTCTGCATTTCAAGTACTTCTAAAGTCCTTGTACCTGAAAACCATTCCAGAATATCGATTCCGTACTTCCAGAATGTGAAGTTGAATTCCAGATTAGAACCATTTACGATATCGCCAAGATTGCTAAAGGAACGAGACGGGCGCGAGAGATTAAGAAAGCAGACTATCGATCTCCAATTCACACCAAAGTTTGGAGGAGAACTGGTGGCAAAGTCTCTGTTCTACAACAAAGTGAAGGCACATCGTGATGTTTCATCAAGATGGTACCCTGAACTTTTAAAGGAGATTGATGAGGCGTCAAGGATCAAGGAGGAGGAAACAATAAGCCGAAAGTATGTTTCCAGACAGGATCTACAATCGCATCTGCAACGAGTGAAGAAGGTTTTCAAAGCAATGGACAATGTTCTAATAATCAATGTCCTGAACCACACAGCCGATCTCAAGTTGCATTCAATTCTCCCTCAAATTAAGATTATGACAGGTCTGAATCTTGAAATGAAGCACATCCTACAGGTGGCTTACATTTGGCCCGATTTCACGAAGTTAAAGCTTGATAGCACCAATGATGTTTTGGTGGATGTTGGATATGTCAGGGAAACACTTGCTCTTTCAACGATTGACAAGAGAATTGAAATATTCGAGCAGAAGCTCAACGAGTGGCTTGAAAGGAATCAGGATACCTGGTACGAGATTCCAACTTTGCAGAAATCTTCCATTGAGAACGAAACCCTCGGTCGTAAAACAATCAAGAGGCAACGGGATGAAATTCTCCAGAAAGAAACTAAGAGACCCAAGATAGATATACCTTCAAATCTGTCACTCTTACAGAGGATCAAGAAAAAGGAGAAACAAAAATTGGAGAGTCATATCTCACCTGAAGAAAAATACAATGTTTATCTCTACGATAAGCTTGGGCACGTTTTGGAAATTCTCTCCTCCCTTAGACCAGACCAACCCCATTCAATCAGAGGGCTCACTGAGAGAATTATCACCAGTCTATCACTTACCAATGCACTTGCCGAGACAGAAGCCATAGATCTTATTTCAAAGCTGCCTCAAGAGTTTCCAGATGATTTCAAACTATTCACAGGACGGAGCGCCTCTGTCTTGAGATGGAAAGACTTCAATGTGAATGAATTCAAGGATCGCCTGAAAACAAGACTCAAAAACGAAAGACTTATACAAAACTAATTGAGTGATTTGATAAAGATATACAATCATCCCAAGCTCCTCCTGTACATAAATGTGCCTATCAAATCGTCTATCATGTTCTTTCTTTCTCTCTCTCTCTTGCAGGATATGTACCGTCTCCTTTAAACTCATCTAAGAACGTAATGCAATATCAGCTGGCTTGTCATCCATGAAGAAATACTTCAAAATCAACTCGATTGCCCACGAAACACCTAGGTCCAAAATCAATGTAACAGTCAACTTGGTCTTGAACTCAAAGTCCATTGGAACAAACTTCATTGCTTCGTTCAATTCCGGAATGAACTCAGTGGAACCGGCCAAGGCAAGAGCAGAAACACCCAACAAACCATAATACATACCCTTGTTATCCTTGATACTCTCCTTGAACGGTTTTCCTTGGTAGTTGACAGCAAAAGTTGAAACCTGTTGAGCAAGCTGTAACAAGAAAATACCAGTGTTCAACAAAGATGGCTTGAACTCCTTCTCCAGATCAATCTGAGGCTCTCTTGGCTCCAATCTGTAAATTTCAGCAGTGATATAGATCAAGGTGATGATGTGGACAGCAAACTGTCCCAAAATGGATCCCATGATATAAATATTAAAGATACCATTCTGAGGTCTTTGCTTGGAGAGCTTCTGGATAGGAGTACCCTTTGAAATACTCAAGAAACAAACAGAGATCATCAAACCAGAAACGGTGGCTTGACCATCACCAAACTTAACACCAGCCAAGAAGATAACAGAAAATGAGTAAGCGCTGATTAAGCAGTTCAAAGCAAGAATCTTATACATCTGAATCGTGGAAACAAGAGCACAACGACCTTGACGGATAATGTTGGTGACAGTGGAGACATTGGCAAGCTTAGACGTGAATGGAGCAGCAACAGAGGCGTCACCTAATTTCAAGGTAGGTGCTTCATTTTCCTCCTCCATCTGGTTCATCGCTGTCAGCAATGTATCCGACATATTGGATTGTTCAGTAGTGATAGCTTCACCTTTGGCACTAACAACTGGAATCTCATTAGCTTGAGTAACAAGAGATCTAATTTCATCAGTTATCTCAACGCCTTGTTTTTCTAAAGCTTTGATGTAGTGAGGGTTTGATGGACCTGGTGGGTACAAATGAGCAACGGCAAGTGGGGCAGGTGGGTGTGGTTTACCCCACTTGTCAAAGAAGTCGCACTGCTTTTCATAAACCTTCTGAGTGGCATCAATCTTTCTTTGGTCAGCAATCTTCTTCATACCCTCTTCAGTACCATTCAATAAGGCAACACCAACATGAGCCTGCTTCAAAGCACCGATATCATTGGTACCATCACCACACATCAAGGTGTTGTAACCCAAATGTTTGTAAGTGGTCAAGATGGACTCCTTTTGAGATGGGGAGACACGTGCAAAGACCCAGGTGTGTCTGATCAGTTCATTCAGTTTTGGATGATCCAGCAGTTTCGATAGGGCATAGCCGGTGATCGCAATATCGTTGGTCTTGAACAGAGATTCATCAATAGCATCAGCAGCATGAACAGGCTTGATGATGGTTTCGTCAACATTTCTCCAGATCAAATCATGAGAATCAACGTCTTCAGGGGCGGCATCAAGAATCAATGTTTCCCGTTCAACAATCTTGACTTCCTTAGCAACATGAACAGCAGTTAACGGGTTGTCACCGGTGATCATAACTGAGCGATGTGAGGACTCATTCAACATCTCAATAGTCTCAATTGCATCATCCTTCAAAGGACAATGGAAAACAATAAAACCAGCAAATGTCAAATCCTTCTCAATATCTTCACGTTCAATTTTGTTCACTTTAGCAGTACTAATATTGTCCTCCAGAGTCTTGTATGCCAGACCTAGCACACGAGAACCTGAACGAGTAAATGACTTATAGATTTCATCGTAGTTATCAGGAACACTTGACAATCTCTTACCAATTGTTTCTGGAGCACCCTTAACAGAAACCAAAGTCTTTGAGCCGATGGCAGAAATGGTTGATGATCTCTTTAAAGATGATGAGAACTGGAAGCGGCGAAGAATTCTGATCTTTTCCTTCTTTCCATTAACCTCTCTTACAACAGTATCCTTAGAACCAATGGTGTATCCAACAGCTTCAAGAGTAGCCTTCTCCATCGGGTCACCAACCACTTCACCATTATCTAGTTTGACCAAGGCATGAGCAGACCCCAAGACATGGTTGGTGATTTCAGGAGCTTCAGATGGCTTGGCCAAGTGACGAGTGTTGTCACCAAAACCGGCCAGACCTTCAAACACCAAATCCTCACCAGTTAAAGTACCAGTCTTATCAAAGCAACAAACATCAATTCTTCCAGCCAATGGAATACGGAAAGGTTCCGTACAGTAAATATAGAACTTACTGAGAGCAGCCAAAGAGGTATTGACAGCCATAGTCAATTCCATTGGAAGTTCAGGTGGGACAACAGAAGTGATGATCAAGATACAATCCAATATCAACTTGTTCTGGATACGGCCCATTCTAGTACCTTCAACCCAAACATACCAAGAGGCTGCAACAGCAAATACTAACAAGAATAAGATGAAGAAGAAAGACTCGTAGTTACCCACAGACACCCGTTCAGCAGAGAAGATCATAACACGGACCAGAGAGCCTTGAGAGGTTTCAAATCCAGTCTTGGCAACGATAGCAAGAGCACCCCTATCTGGTGCTAACTCAACTGTTGGGTCATCTGATGGGATGACCTGCAAGGCCTTGGTACCACCATGTAGAACCGAGTTTTTGTCAAGACCTTCCAAATCCAATTTCTCATGACCTGGGCGTAGTTTAATTGACTCTTTCAAAAGTGGAGTGGATTCACCAGAAAGCATTGCTTCATTCACAATAGCGGAACCGTCAACCAAAATCAAATCGCAAGGCATAGCAGAGTCTTCACCAGTACGGACAACGGAGACCAAGTCTGCTGGTAGCAATTCGGTAGTTTCAATTTGAATCCACTTCCCATCTCTACGAGCCCAAATCTGGAATGGCTTGACGCCCATTGTGCGGAACTCGCTCATAGTAGAACGACGTTGAAACACAGAGGTACATTCAAAAGTCACCAGCATGAATAAGGTGAATAAAGAGTAATACCAGAATTCATCCAACAACCAAAGCCCGACACAAAAGACCTGGAACACAAAGAAAGGAGCAGTGGCATGTTCTTTGAACAATTCACCAAAACTTGGAACTGGGATATCAAAGAAATTCTTACCATACAAACGTTGCAACTTGCTCAAGTCTCCAGAGATACCCTTGGATTGTTGAAAGACGCTCAACTCTGGATCACTGTCGACAACAAATTGAGGTGGTGTAAACTTGTTGACATCATGATGGTAGATGAAGCGTCTCTTCTGGAAGAGGAACGAAGTTTGGATTTCATCAGTATATTTGTCACGGTTGATTTCAGTTATAGCATTGGCACCATTATTAGGCGTGGTGTGGATCAAGATATGACTGGCTTCAGCAAGTTTGTCTACCTTGACGTAATTGAAGAGAGCATCAATGTTAACACTCCAGTGTGGCATCAAAACGAGAAGAGCCTGTAAAGAAATAATGGAACCAAGGTAAACAAAGGTCCACTCCGAGCCACCAATGTGCTTCTCATACTGAGTGTAATAGATTTGTAGAAACCAAGGGTAAAGTATCATGAAAGGAAACACATAGGGACGCTGTGTAAAGACACGGGACTTCAGCAGTTGTGATGACTTCACAACGCTGTTCTCCACGAGTTCACTGGCCATTTTACTATGTTTGTCGGGTCGCTTTTTCAGTTGTGATCAATCGGTTATTGGACAAAAGTCTGAACATGATGAGAAACGCCACCAAACAGAAAAAAAACAAGAGCAGAGAACCGACCACCGAATCTCTTAATGATGACATAATTGATTATATAAGATTATTGTCTATTACTAATTCCTAATTCCTAATTGTTCAACAGTAGGATATAGCAGGACAAGGTGGATTAAACATTACTACTGAGTTATACCCGGGGTATTATTCTGTATTCAGACTTTATTCACCAAGTTTAGCCTTTGAAGCGTCTTCCATTTCTCTTTGTCGTACATCCCTATAACCTCTGAAGGAAATGAAGTATTTGAATTTCCTGATTCGGGTGTTGTCAGGTCTTCCTTTGTATCTGGTACATCTGTTGGTTGTGTTCTCACTGGTGTCTTTGGTTGATTCATATCATTGTTCATCGTGGAAGGCTTTCTAGATGGAGATTGTTGCAGTTCACGAACGTAGGGGAAATTTGGAACTTCGTCCTCATCCTTGAAAACAATGCTGGACAGTGAGAGATTCTTGATTCTAATTTTCTTTGGGGAGCTTTTGGTAGATCTTGACTTCTTTCTAGGTGATGCTGGAACTGGTGAACTCATCTGCTTGAATGTGAATGAGTTAATTGAGCTCTTCTGGCTATGTACGCCAAATATTGGTTTATTTGGAGAGTTCGATCTGGTCCTTCTAATGCTGGCCTGCTGATCATTATAGAGATCTTCTAGATGAAGTGTGGAAAAACTTTGATCAATACCTTCTTGGTAGATATAACCAATATCCTGTTTGCTCAAGCATCTGTGCGCTTCTGTGGAGTTATCATCACTATCTTCTGTTGCCAATGGATCGATGGTTCCAGGGCCATGGCCAATTGCTCTAGATGTGTGCAAACCAAATGAATCCATCCATTCTGGACTTCCTTCGCTACCAAGCGTGGGTATGTCTCGTTGCGAAGCTTTATGGAATTCAGGAATTTGACTTTTCAAGTTTGAGTGTCGCTGGATCCAATCTCCCCTTTTCCCCCAATCTTCCAAAGAGATAGTTCTTAAACCGTTACTAGCCTTTTGGGTCCTATACGGGAACACATCTTGTAATGTACTAGATTGAGGGATCTGCTGCATTATCTCGTCTTCGGGTATGCTTTCTCTACGATAATCCATGAAACTTTGCGAGCTAACCAGTTTCGATGATGAATCGGAGCGAAGTGTGGCGGGACGATCTAGTTGCACTGGTTGTTGTAGAGGTTGAGTGGATGAGCTGCTGTTTCCATTGAAGTTTGTCTTTTCCTGTGGTCTTAGGTGAGGTGGTAGTAGTACACTTGGGATTCTTTTGATTGCATCTCTTTCAACAAGAATGCTCTTAGAAGGATTAGCATTCGCGGGGTTGTTCAACCCAGGAGTTGTGGCCAAATAGAGAGAATCGATGTTTCTTTCACGTGAGTTCTTTGGTAAATTAATAATATCTGTACTTGAAGATGATTGGTTAATGATTGACAGCTTCTTGATGGAGTAGTTCCCTTCATTTAACGAGGTGTCTTCTTTTCTGGCTACCATTTCTCTCCTTGATAGAGGAGTCAATGCTGATGGATTGTTATCATAAGAAATATTGGAGCCAGGGTCAACTAGCGTGGCTGCAGACGCCTTCATTGACACGACGTTCTTTGAATGGGGGTTAGAGGTGGATTTGTATGGTATGGGCTCCGCTTCCAAGTCCATACCCATACTACCCTCTTGATCTTGACTTGAATGCAAATCTAACTCAAACATGACAGATTTAAAGTGGTATCCCAATAAAAGTCCAATAATGAGTATAGATAGTAAGCACATACAATTAAATGCTTTGAACAGTTCCAAGCTGTTCACCAAGGAGGAAAGTGGAATATCGTTTTTCATCAGAGTGAGATTTATGTAAGAGAGACCAGCTCCCAACATGAATGAACTAGAGAACAGTATGTAGAGGAAAATGTAGAGGTGAGTGCGCTTGCCTTTGATGAATATCATTGGTAACGCTATTGTAGTGACAAGGTTGCTGATGGCGAGTGCAAGGACGGTACCACTGGTTGGTAGGGTGTGTTTGTTTTCGCTGTATAACAGAACCCCTAGGATACCAGTCGCATCGCATACTAGAACAGCAGGAAGGATACTCAATGTTGCATCTCGAACAGAGTACTCCCGATGACAAGTTACCATTGGAATACGATAGATCCGTCCGTTGGTATGAACCTCGAATTCTCTACTGGCAGGGAAATTTTAACGTTTGTGATCGTTACGGGTTGTGGAGTGAATCCGGTTGGGGGTGTTGGAGCTGTACTGGCGTGTCAGAAAGGTTTTTTGGGATTTGTGAACTTGGATTATACTTGGTTTGAGTGTCCAAAGATTTGCTTGTGTTTGTTTGTTTGGGCTTTCTGCAGATCTTCCTGTTTTGTTTACTTCTTTCCTATTCTGGAAATAACAATAACGTACGGAGGTAAAGAGGACTTTCCGAGGGTGGATGGATTTAGCCCGGATCTGAAGTGGTAAGTTCCGGCGCTCGGGTAAATTTGTCTATCGAGGGGAGGAGACAACCAAAAAAATCTTTGTAGAAGATAACTTGTTTCACTAGTCCCAACGAGTTCATGTCCCTGAGTCAGCTTTACTAGCAGCATGTCTACAACATCTCTCTCGAGGAAGCCATCATCATCGACTTTCCGGTCTTTTTTTTTTACTAGAGGGCGCACCACCCAAAAAGATTTGAAAGAGAATGATGAGAAAAGTTTATCACGTTCTAGTTCAGTGTCTTCAACAAGTTCATTCCGAAGCAAACTAGATCCTAGTAGCTTCGGGAAAAAAGTGGAACTGTTGGGTACAGGTATCTCAGGTAAAGTTGAACTCTTCTACAAGAAGCAGACAGGCGAATACTTCGCTGTGAAGACCTTCAATGCCAAGGAGCCTTATGAGTCGCGAGATGAGTACAAGGGCCGTTGCTTCAAGGAATTTGAGATACTCTATAATATTGGATCCACTCACAACAACGTAATGAAGGTTCATAGATTTGTTAGTGGGCTGTTTTCAAACCAGGCTGTGTTTGAGTATGTGCCCTATAACTTCTTGAAAGTAGTACAAGTCCTGAAACCCGGTGAGGATGAAACAAAGTGCTTCTTCAGGCAAGTCTGCGAGGGAGTTAAATTCCTACATTCGAATTATGTGGCTCATCGAGATCTGAAAATGGAAAACCTAGTTATGAGTAACACTGGGGTGGTGAAGATTATTGATTTTGGCTCTGCCTTTTACTTTGGACCACAACACATCCAAGCGTCTGGACTCTCAGGAACAGAGTCATTGACATCCCCAGAAGCATTTAAAAAAATCAGATATGACAGTGAAGCGAATGATGTATGGGCATTGGCTATTCTCCTTTACAGTATGCTTAGGTTGAGTTTTCCTTGGAAGACGGCACGGGAATCAGACGCTGATTTCAGAGTGTTTCTGGAAGATAAAACTGCTCTTAAGGAACATTACCCTGAAGACCTTTGGCTTGCAGTATCTCCTGCTTTGGAAGTTGATGTTGATGCAAGAATTAAAATTGATAACCTACTTGTCAAGGTATCCAAGTTGGTTGAATGCCATACAGATTGTGGAAAGGTTCACGAATCCACCTTGAGACAATGCTCAAGACAGTTTAAGCTACCGAACACATAACTACAGACGAAAACAAACTAATTGAACCACTTGATATGACTCATTCAGATTCGAGAAAGGGTTCATGATAATCGGTCGGTTATCTTGGACACACCCACCAACTGCCCCCACCCTTTTATGTATGGAGTGGAGAGAAACCAACAAACAGACTATTTGCATGGGTGGGATCTCTCAAATCTCCATGACCTCCTGTTAAGACGACCCCAAGTCCAGAGTCAACCTTATCTTGCCAATGAGTAGTGGGGCTATTGTGTGTATTCTACCGGAGTCGTTTTAGTAAACCCTTATCTGACTGAGTCCAATGACTCCTTCGCTTACGTGATTCACACAGATTTTTTTGATTTTTTGTACTTTTCTTTTTGGTGACGCGCGCGCCCTGACACCTCGCCATTTCCACAATAGATAAAAAGGCAAGTTTCTCTCATCTCCACCCAACCTGCGTTTTATAAAGCTACTCGTTAAAAATCCGTCATTATCAAATCATGTTGCGCACCCAGCTTCGTACTACTGCTTCAATTCAGAGGCTATCGACCATATTCGTCGTAAGTAAGCATTTGCCGAAGTCCAAACAAACCGCCACCCATTACTAACGCACTTAAAAAGAGAAAGTATGCGATTTCAACCAAAGCTCAAGAGCTTCTATCTAAATCTGTTGCTGAAGTCGACCCAGAAATGGCTGAGATTCTTGCGAAAGAACGCTCTAGACAGAAGAACTCTATTACTCTGATTCCTTCTGAGAATTTCACTTCTAAATCAGTGATGGATCTATTGGGTTCTGAAATGCAAAACAAATACTCAGAGGGTTACCCAGGGGAGCGTTACTATGGTGGTAATGAGTTCATTGACCAAGCTGAAAGCTTGTGTCAAAAGCGTGCGCTTGAGGCTTTTGATTTGGACCCTGAATTGTGGGGTGTTAATGTTCAATCATTGTCTGGAGCCCCAGCCAACTTGTATGCTTATTCCGCAGTCTTGGGTGTTGGCGACAGAATCATGGGTCTAGACTTGCCACATGGTGGGCATTTGTCTCATGGGTACCAAACTCCGACCACTAAGATTTCGTACGTGTCTAAGTACTTCCAAACTGTTCCATATAGATTGAACATTGAGACCGGTATCATTGATTACGATGCTCTGGAGAACACTGCTGAGTTATTCAGACCAAAGATTATTGTTGCAGGTGCTTCTGCATACTCCAGAGTGATTGACTATAAAAGAATCAGAAAGATTGCTGACAAAGTTGGTGCTTATGTGCTGTCTGACATGGCTCATATCTCCGGTTTGGTTTCTGCTGGTGTTACAGAATCCCCATTCCCATACTCCGATATCGTCACCACCACCACCCACAAGTCTCTAAGAGGACCAAGAGGTGCTATGATTTTCTTCAGAAAGGGTCTAAGAAAGACTACCAAAAAGGGCAAGGATATCTTTTATGACCTTGAGAAGAAGATTAACTTCTCGGTATTCCCTGCCCACCAGGGTGGTCCACACAACCACACCATCTCAGCTCTTGCTGTTGCACTGAAGCAGACTCAATGTCCGGAGTACAAGACCTACCAAAAGAAAGTTGTTGATAATGCTTCTCACTTTGCAGATGGTTTGAAGAGTAAAGGGTTCGACTTGGTTTCCAACGGTACTGACACACATTTGATTCTTTTGGACTTGAGATCTAAGAATATTGATGGTGCTAGATTAGAAGCTGTTCTGGAGAGAGTTAATATTGCTGCCAACAAGAACACCATTCCAGGTGACAAGTCGGCATTGTTCCCATCTGGTTTGAGAGTTGGTACCCCAGCCATGACCACTCGTGGCTTTGAGGAAAAGGACTTCGACCAAGTCGTTGAATACATTGACAGAGCAGTCAAAATCTCTCTAGACTTGAAAGCTAAGGCTCAGGGTGCGGATGCCCGTGCGCTTTTGGCCGATTTCAAGAGGTTGGCGGACGAATCTGCTGATGTCAAAGCACTTGATGACGAGGTCACCTCCTGGGTCTCCCAATACCCAGTTCCAGGTGACTTCAAATAAGAATATTCACATTTAAAATATAGGTTACTTGTGTATTTGTTCCTACTACGTAAATGATAATCACTCTATCCCAAATGCTGGAATCTACAGCCCTTATCCGAACATGAGCCGTTAACAAGTTCAAGTGGACACAGTTGTGCAGACAAATCAGAGCTGTCTGAGTGAGAGACGGGTACCACAGAATCCTTTTTCATGGAATAGCCATATGATTGGTATGGCGTGAATTCTTGCTCTTCGGCCTAAACAAGAAGGTGTTAGTATGATCTTTTTAAATAAAGCAGGTCAGAAGTCAGGGAGAAGGGAGGTGGTGCTTTCCTTCGATAGATTACCTGTTTGAGATCCTTCCCCCATGACTTCATCACAGTGTGTGTTTGAAATAAGTTACCTTTGGGATCTTGTGTATTGTCTCGTCAGAGACCATGTTGGAATCTTTGGCTGCTCTGGGAATATTAGTAGTATCATCATTATTAGCCTTTCCGGCCTCCTGTTTTGCGAGGGCTTTCTTCCTTTTAGCTTGTTTGAGTTTGACCTCTTTGAGTTCAATAGTCTCAAGCTCGATCAAACCATTAGCCAAAGTGTCTTTGAGACATTTGCAATCCTCTCTTTCTTTAATCAAGCGGGCTTTTAGCCCAGTTGCACTCTGTAGTTTGTTTCTTAATCTTGCAACACTCTTATCCATCTCAACAATCTGTGTTTCGATGGACTGAATCTCTTTCTCCTTGGCCCTTATCAGATTATCATGGCCATCGATATTGGAATTCTTGATCTTCTTGCTTAAGAGATCAATTCGTAACTTGACCTGTTTCTTCTTGGAGCCAATTTCCTCCAAGGTTTCATCTTCATCTACGCTCAGTCGTATCTTCTTCGCTTGATCTCCCTGTGCCTTGGAACTTGCTGGTCTTTTCGTTACCTCTTGCACCACCACATTAGAACCTGTTCCAGCCACTTCATCATCTTCTTCGTCACTTACATCATGATTGTCTTCTTCTTCTTCTTCTTCTTCTTCAGAGGTCTCTAATGATATTACCAGATTATCCAACCACTCTGGGCGCTCCTCTTCCTTCACTGCTTTGCTACTGAATTTAGGTCTCGAATTGGTAGTTAGTGTGTCTTGATGATTATCCGGAGAATTGTTGCGCTTAGAAATCGCAGGATGGCTCGAATGAGGTGTAGACGAAGCGGGTTGAACCACAGGGAAGTCCCAATGTTGAAAGCAGGTCTGTAAAAACTGTCTATCTACTTCAGCCTCTCGTACAATCTGTTCAAAAGAGTAACCCAGCCGTCTAAGGTCTAAAATAGCCTCGAATAAAACGTCCATATCCAAATTTAAGCCAAGCTGGGATGACCCTGAGGAGTTTTTGGGCCCTGTATCCACTTGAGGAGGCAGCAAACTGCTTGGTGCTGGTGGTGCTAGTGGTGCTAGTGATGTAGGAGGAGGTGGTGGTAGATGTAGTTGCGGTGATTGGGTTTGTGACCTGCTCTTTTTCAACGATGCAAGCACAGCCTGTCGTTTTTGTTCCAGTTCCAGAGAGAGGGTAGCACTCATCTTACTTATATCTTTGTACAGCAACAGAGGCCTTTGAAGCCTGGTCTAAATGAAATGTTGAACTAGGAATATGCGAAGGAAAAAAAAACACAACAAATAGAGTGATGAGGTAATCACAAGCTGTTTTCTTTCGCCTCCTCCAAATAAATTATAGTAGCCCGATTCGTTCGGAAAGATCTGACAAGAGATTATAGATCTGATATTCGTTCGACACCCCGAATAATGAGAGACGGGGAAAGTATAGTGGTAAATGAGCGGCAGACTGCCTCATCAGCGCAGCATATTGCATCATTTTCGCCTAAAAAGAAGGACAGAAAAGCGCTTCGTGACAGGCCACTTGTCATTGTGCCATTGTGAGTAATATGAATATGGACCCAATCGTGAAGGAATCGAATGCTTACTAACTTTCTGGAAAGAGCAAAAGAAATTCAATTTGGGAGTGCTATTGGTGGAAGAACTGCCTCATTGGCCAACTTTAAGGAGTTAGGCCCACCAGACTTGATTCACATTGCAGAGTACAACAAATCAACACACAAGGAGGACGGATACTATCACTATATCACGGGGCTTGACGTATCCTCAGAAGTGGCTGTTATAGGTTATATCACTGCCTTAAACTTGAACCAGACAAACTCATCCTTGAAACACCCAAGCAGCTTCACTTACTGTTCTTTTAACGCCTTTGGTAGGTCTGATGTACGGATCAAGCTCGAGTTGCCTAACACGGTACCATCTCCAGCTGAGCTGCAGTTCATCCCTGCAGATAGATCGAAGAAAATCACACATGATATTAGCCCACAGGTTTGGGACGAGGTGTTTGTGAGCGCAATGGTGAGATCCATCATCATCAACGGAGACTTTGAGCGTAAGATACCTACACTTGTTGAAAAATCACTGTCCCAATCATCAGTTGCTACTCTCAAGTTCATTGTTGGAAAATTCATTGCATTTTTGGATAAAGGTTTTATTCTGGGTGCTACATCCACCGTCCAAAGACCAACCAACAGGGAGAATTACTTGCTTGATGCATTGTACAAACTGCTGGAACTTAGTGGGCTTTACCAGTATGCAGTTGATCTCATTGAGGCAAAACAGGACCCTTACTATGATTTTGTGATTATCAAACTTTTGTTCCTAAGCAATAGAGAAGTGCTGGCTATCAGGAGGCTATGCGCTGCTATTGCATTGAACCAGAGAGATCCACTACTTTTGAACCAGCAAGTTGACTTCCTTCTAACTAAAGGAAACGTTAAATTAGCGCATAAAGTGTCACTTCAGGCTGTCAAGGTAAGCCCAATAAGCTTTGATTCCTGGCTTAACCTTGTTAAATGTCAAATTTTGAGTATGGACATTAATGGTGCGTTGGCTTCTCTAAACTCCACACCAATGTACCAAGAAAGACCGAAAGATATTCAACAATTCAGCAGCACCGACTCGCACGAATTTCCCTTCCCCTGTGAAGGAAAAGTTGCGGCTGTTTGGGACCGTCCATTAGCATACATCAGTGGTTTGAACTCTGAGAATTTGATTAGACAGTCTGCAAGACATGAAGTCCAGGCCGCAGACCCTGCTCTACTGAGAATTAACAGGCTTGACCTGAGGGGAACCTATGCGAGTGTTTATGAACAGCTTGTTCTAATCATCAATAGAATTGGGTGGGATGGGCTCCTAAAGAAGAGGTCAGAAGTGTTCATCATGGATGACGAGTACAAAAAGAACGTCTCCACGATCTCCCTCAAGTCTGAAAAAATGTTTGAGGATAACTTCAAAGCTAAGCGGCTTTGTGATAAATGGCTGGATGAGCTGTTTCTCATGCTGTATGAGGATCTGAGGGTCGTGCTCATTGTGGACAACGAATTGTCCAAAACCCAAACATTGAAACACAGTGCTTTAGAGTGGCATCTGATCGGCCTCACCGCCTATAAAACCACACACTACAGAAGCTCCATCTCCTCCCTAAGAACAGCATTGACTGCACAATTTGACATTGTTTCGGCATTGAAGTTATTAAAGTTGTGGGAGTTGAAGAACTTTGACACCCAATTTCAGATGATCAATAGGTTCAACAGGAACGGAGAGATTGATATCTCTTTAGACACAGTTCTTGATATTGTCGTTAGGGCTATCAGTTACAACACCCGATTCTACAATGAGTTCCAGTTAGACCTGCTTCTCATTCTAAAGAAACTCATCAGCAAAGTTGACGTCGATTACGTGAAGAACAAGATCCAGATCAAATTTGAAAACGACAACAATGACCTGAATAACAGTGGGGTGATTCCAACCTTTGATAAATTGGTAACCTCTCTATTTGTGCAATCAGAAGACTATTAAAAGAGGTTCTTCTTAGAAATGAATCTTTAAAATCCTTCAACGGTATGATGTAGACTCTGGTAGGAGCCACATAACACTTTTTTTTTCCTTCTTTTTTGCGAGCGAACGGACGAACGACAGACAACAGAAAAAAAACAAAAAGAATTAAAAAAAAAAGCCAGATTGTGATGGATGGCCAAAATTTAAGACAAGCTCAACTGGCGAACAGATAGCCTTTGCAGCAACAGATTCATCAAAAGTTTCCTGTTGGACGTGCACAGCACCAAACCTGCATTAAAAGAAATACATTTGACTTTTTTTGAACTTTGAGAAGGCCCAATTGAACGGACCATAGGCTTTACCAACTTGACTGTCCCCTCCAGAGAGAGCCATTTACATTTAGGGGCAGTTGTTGTACTTCCATCCTTTGGTCTACCTTAGTTGCTAGCCCAATTGTTTGTGAGTTGTCTTATTGTTAGGTATAAGCATCGATTCTTCCTGAAAGAAGACTACCTCTCAGCTACGTGGACTTTTGCATCCAACTGCAGCTGCTTTGCACCTTTAAATTTCAAAACCAACTGGAATAACCACAGAACTCAACTTCATTATCTGAGACTCCAACCATCTTAGAAACTGGCACAAACACGTTAGTTTTTCCATTCAGTAACAACCCCATTGCGACGCATCATGTCGGGCTCTTTTTGGAGATTTGGGAACAACTATAGCGAAGACTCCACCATCCACACGCTTTTGAAAAAGGGCTTTATTCCTAAGGAGAACATGGAAAATGATGAAAGTGAGCAAATGCAGCATTCTGATGAGAAGCTCAGGTGCGATTCGTCGTCATCGAGTGATTCAGATAGCTTTTCAGCAGACTTTGATTTCAAGTTTGCCCATGATGATCATGATAGTGGATTCAACAGAAATGGCAACTATGCACCAAACATGGCAATATTGAACGATCTATTGGACGAGCAGAACCTGCTAGATGAGATTGCCCAATCAAACACCGAACTGATAGAGTACTTGAAGCACCGCGACATCTTGAAGACCTTGATTGACATGATTGCATCTTGTGAAGATGCCCAGATTGGCAGCAGTGATGCAGGGAACTCGATACATTCGGACGACTCTGAGTCTGAAGAAATGTCCAATCAAGACGAATTCAAAGAAACATCCGAAGAAGTCAAAGCAAGAAGGGCGCAAGTTGCCGCTGAGGTTTTGTCTGCAGACTCGTGGAACCTCACAGACTCAATCATGGATAACTCAGATCTTTTGGGGGCACTATGGTGTATACTAGATAAACCATGTCCACTATCCATGGTTTTATCCACATACTTTATGAAGATCAATGAGCGCTTATTGGATATGAAGCTTGACGAGATGCTGAACTTCCTATTGCATCAAGATACTCTGGTTGACAGATTCTTGAAACACATTGATAACCCACCGCTTATGGATTTCTTGCTGAAAGTCATCAGTACTGATAAACCTGACAACCCAACAGGCATCGTGTTTTTGCTTAAGGAGCAACAGTTGGTCCCTAAGCTTATCGACTTCTTGGACCCATCCGTTGTTTCAAACATTCAATCTGCTGCTGCTGACTTTATCAAAGCGTTTGTTACCATCAGTGCAAATTCAAACACGGACAATACGACAATTGGTCCTAATGAGCTAACTAGAGAATTGGTTTCAGAGCCAATCATGGAGAAACTTTCTGACATGATGTTGAATGGTGGCGCCAGTCTATCCAATGGTGTCAGTATCATTATTGAAGTCATCAGAAAGAATAACTCCGACTATGACTTTGTTCCTGTCCTTTATATTACGATTGAGTCACATCCTCCAAACTCAAGAGATCCCATCTACCTGGGTCACTTGATTAATGTTTTCCAAAAGAAGATCCCTCAATTCACAAAGCTCTTGAAGAATGCCAGAACTCCGGATCTGGAGACTCCTTTTGGTAAAATTGAGCCTTTGGGGTTCGAACGATTCAGAATCTGCGAGCTGATTGCAGAATTGTTGCACTGTTCGAATATGGGCCTTCTGAACGATGCATCTGGGGAGGAGATTGTACTCGAAAGGGATCTGGAGAGAGAACGAACCATAGCTTTAGAGAGGGAGCAGCAAGATGAGTTTCAAGAAGAACTGGATAATGAAGCATCTAGAAACCTTGATAGACTAAGCATAAACTCTAGAGATGAAATCCAAAAGGATGATCTGGATAATGATCATGAGCATGAAGAAGAAGTTGAAACTGGAGCTGACGATGATGACTCTTCTGATAGCAACAACAAAGCAACAGATTCTGGCTTTCATTCCAAACAATCTCTTGAGACACCATCCAGCACTGAAACGGACAATGAGAAGCAAACAATCACAGAGTATGCTGATATGGCGGTGTCTAACCAAGCGATATTGGAATCGGAACCAGACTCAGATGACACTGATGCCACTTTGGAGATGAAATATGATGACCAGGAGTTGGATCTGAGAAGGGACCCAGTGGTAGGTGATCAGTTGAAGATAGCCTTGGCAGACAACCAAGTGATTCTTATCATCTTGCAAATGTTTTTCAAGTTCCCATGGAACAACTTTCTTCATAATGTGGTTTTTGATATAGTTCAGCAGATTTTGAATGGATCGATGGAGATTGGTTACAATAAGTATCTGGCTATTGACCTGTTTGGCCGTGGTGCTATTACCCAGTTGATTATTGATGGTCAACAGAAGTGTGATGATTATGAGCGTGAGACTGGCTTAAGATTGGGTTATATGGGCCACTTGACACTGATTTCAGAAGAAGTTGTCAAATTCACTGCGCTGTACCCACCTGCGACCATCCACCAAGTCATTTTGGATGCTATTTCTACTGAAGAATGGACCATCTATGTCACAGAGACATTAGTTGATACAAGAGAGAAGTACAATGCACTATTGGGCGGTGTTCCTCAAGATGAGCAAGATGAGAACGATGATAGTGTAAAGATGCAACTTGATCCTAGCATTGACCACGATATCATTGGGTCTGGGGCGGATATAGAAGACAGTGCCGATGGTGGAAATGATAGATTCTCTCGCTACATGTCTCAAGAGCTCACGAATGATCTACCTGATAAATTTGGATCGTCAGATGAAGACGATGAGGAGGACATGCTCGTTGGT
The DNA here is from genome assembly GCA_003706665.2 of Barnettozyma hawaiiensis. Classification (NCBI taxonomy): domain Eukaryota; kingdom Fungi; phylum Ascomycota; class Saccharomycetes; order Phaffomycetales; family Phaffomycetaceae; genus Barnettozyma; species Barnettozyma hawaiiensis. The sequence continues at coordinate 207,334 of PPLY02000012.1, read as the reverse complement.
TGGGAAAATCCAAAATTCAATAGCCAAGGATTATTACCAGAAGATGACGATGAAGATGACTACGTTGATCCTAATGATGATGGGCAGTCTTATACTAAGAAGAATCATCCCCTCTACAATGACCTCATGTCACCCGATGATGAACGTACACAGTACATGTACGGTGGCGGGGATGATGATTCTAGTTCGTCTTCCTCATCTGACGAGGAGGGAAGGAATTATGATGATAATGAGGACAGAGGATACACACTGACCAGAACTAAAAGCAATGGTGAGATAAATTGGGTGGATGATGATTAGGGTAGTGTGTTTTTTGTACAGAAAAAAAAGGGTTACATTAATGATTAATGAACAGTTCTTCTTCTTATTATTACTTGTTTGTGCTTGGTTGGGATCGATCCTTTTCTTTAGCATTGCTAGTATATTCTTCAACACTCAGAGCTGCAGGACCTCGTTCAGATCTGAAGTTCTTTCCCGTTCTTATTTCTGCTTTTGAGATGATCTGGTCTCTTCAACCCCCAACACTGCCAAAGCCTTGTTTCTTTGTTTGATCATGTGCGTGAACAGAATGTAAAAGCCTGGAATGTAGATAACGAATACAACATAGAACAGATACTTGTACCAGATGCCAACCACTTTTGCTGCTTCATCCAAGGACAAGTACATGAGAGTCAACTCACTAGCAACTCCAGATGGGTAGAGCACAAAGAATAGGTTGTACCTTAGCTGGGTCAAGATCTGAGGAGGGCGACCACCTGTTGTAATATTCTGAGCGTAGTAGAAGTACCTGATAATCTCTGTAATAGACCAGGCCAATTGGACAGTGGTATAAGCCCAGTGTCTATTTGCTGGAGAGTTTGGCAAGGCAATGAAGATACCCCAAACGACCAACAGTCTAGAGGCAACCTGTGAAACTGTTGTAAAAAGTGGAGACTTTACAATACCAACAGCAGAGTTAAAGACCTCAATCAGTGCAAGTGTCTGAATCCCAGTGGTAATGTGTCTAGATGCCAAATACATCTGTGTTCTACCCAAGGTTAGGTTGAGGAGAATGGTGTTGAAGAACACAATAGTCCACAAGGACGCAGAGAACTGGTTGTATACCGCAAGATAACGAGCATACTTGTCCTTTCTTGGATCACGTGGAGCCTTTTCCGTTTCAGCCATTCTGTAAAAGTTGTAATAAACCTTTTTTGTCGTCCTCACTGTCTGGTCTTCATCAGTTCACTTCAACCGCCGAAAATACTCTCTTTTCATTCTGGCAAAAAAAGGAGTCTAGATTTCCTAAAAGAGCTATATTCCTGATTTGGATAGTTTTTATATAATTCTTCTTCCTTCCGACTTTTTGTTTTTTTTATATGAAAAAAAAAAAGATTGACCACAAATAGACGGAAGCTCTTCTGATTGGAAAAGGGTTTCTTTTTCTGTGGGAAACAACTGCAAATAAGCAACTAAGATGAACTTTCTTTTCACTCGCTTCACGTCGAGAGTGCCATCTATTCAGATTCTCAAACGCAGCGCATTCAGCACTCCACAACGTTGTGCATTCTCTTCTTCGCCACTAAGATTCACCAACCAACCAATTCAAGTTCAGCCGACCCCATCCATTTTGGATAAGGTATCCTTGAAGAACACAGACTTGACCCCACTAAAGCTTGAAGGTGGTATTTACGCTGTTGTGAAAGTGCACAACAACCCTTTTCTAATCACTGAAGGGGACAAGATGGTTTTGCCATACAACTTGAAAACTGCTGAAGTTGGTGACGTTTTGAATTTCCACAACGTTACGACTCTCGGTAGCCGTAACTACACATTCACAGATGAGGTTGTCGACCCATCACTGTATTCCATCAAGGCTATCGTTTTGGAAAAGACCAAGTTGCCAATGAGAGTTACAAAGGTGACAAAGAGAAGACAGAGAAAGGTGCGCCATGCCATTTCCAAGCCAGAGAGAACAATTTTGAGAGTCACAGAGTTGAAACTGACCTAGAGTGGGATAATCATAGCATTGATCTTGTAAATATATATGTATGTGAATATCTGTTTTGATTGAGATAGCTGACTACTGTAGTATCAGTCACATAAAAATGGGAATAGATGGCCTATCGAATTGAACAGCAATAGACCATCGAGAAAGGACGATCATTCAAAGGTTTGGCTGACTGGCTCCTCAAGGTGTGATGTCACTTTCGGTGCAATAAAAACCAGCATAGCTTCATTGCTGGTGCTATATAAAAACTCAGGGCAACAAACCTCCAGTGTAGTTACACAAAGAGAAAGATATTGTATATACATCTCAAGCAACAGTGGTTTCGTAGGTGCCAATGAGTGAGGATAGTGACACTTCGAAGTTCAGTTTTGAAACGACCACAAGCCCCATACGTTTTGACAAACCGCGGAACAACAACATATCGTTGTCTGAAGTAAGTGGTGGTGATGACAGCAACAGTCTAGGAGGAGGAGGCCTTTCCTTTCATACAGTCCACGATTCAGACATCACACCCTCAAAGCCTGTATCTATCTCAACTGCAAGCTCAATACGCTCTTCATCCAAGGCCATGCTCTGCCTGCAAACATCAACTCCCAACAAATCAGCAGGCGGTGGCGACCCATCCGATAGTATCCTTTCAGACAGCTCCTTGAGGGCCGACTTCAGCTTCCTCAATACAAGCGGTGCTGATGAATCAGTCTTTGTCAAATCTATAAGTACACCAACTCATAAGAATAGCCAACGCCCCACTGCTCCACCACCTCCACCACCTCCTCGCCAGTCACCGCACAGCAGGAACTCGTCAATATCATGGTCGGTTCAAGTCCCAGAAGAATGGACGATGGAACGTGTTCAACTTTGGTTGGAACTCTACAAGTTTAACGAAACATGGATTAATACGTTCAAGAAGTACAACCTCTGTGGCGAGGTTTTCTTGAAGCTGACGAGTTACCAGAACTTGAAGAAGCTTAAAGACGAATTGTCCATGGCTGATGATTCGACCCAGTCGAGGTTCATCCATCTCCTTAGGAAGACACTGGACAAACCCAACTCCATTACCACTCTCAGTACGGGATCGCCTCAATCCCCAGGATCGAGCCTTTCATCCTCGGCCAGTGTCAATTCCAGCCCTGACGTTCCACTGGTGGATGCCCGAACAAGAAACAGGTCCAGCTCAGATACCCACTCAGCGATAATGAACAGGCTGACTGCAACTGTTTCAACCCCAAACTTTGATGAGAGTAGAGGAGATGACTCCAAACCCCAGCCATCTTCGATTATCCAGAGACTCAGCAGATCATCGTCGAAGAGAAGACCAGTATCTACAATTGAGAGTTCCTCCAAAACAGGATGGCCTCCGTCGTCACCTGCGTCGGCCACCATCAGTCCTAGCCACAATCTTTTCAGAAGACAGCATAAGAAGTCGAGTTCCTCTGAGTCGTCTCTCTTCACGTCACTTTTCTCTTCAAGTGATGCATACCTTACTCAAGCTGCTGAGGAAAAGAGACAGTCATCATCATCAAGAGAAGGAGAATCAAGAGGACTGTTGAGTAAGTTCAGAAAGAAGACGGATAAGCCCAGAAAGAGATCTGAAAAGAGGCTCCAAGAATACGAGAGTTCATCGCCTATCAGTCCAAATTCCTCTGGAAATGACAGATACAGTCTGTTGTCGGTGTCTTCGCATGATCAGCCAATGACCTCCTCCCATCATCACCATACACACAGCTGCACTACATCAAGGGTAAGCAGTGATACCACCTCCTCTGTTATTCATCGCAAGTTTTACCCAGTACCTGAAAATAAAAACTCTGACAAGTACATCATGGTCACTTCTGACAACATCAACTTTGTTCCGGTTAATATTGGCACTGTTACAGACAAGGACCAATTCAAAAAGACCTTGACTGATTTGATAATGCCAAATTCTTCATCTATTGCTATTCATCTAACTGATTTTGGATGCGCGATCGGAGAAGCTCTTGACGACCAGACCCTTCAGGAGATTATCCACAGCAGATTCGACATTTGCTCAGGAAAGTTCCTTGTTAGCTCCTCCAATTCGTTGTTTAATATAAACAGCATTTCAGATGTTCAGTCAGTTGATAGCAAGGAGGGAAAGTTTTACCCAAATACTCCACAACACTACTATGACACACTATCTTCCAAGTCTTCTGCTCCTGTTGATTACTTGAACTTCAAAGAAAACCACCATGAGGTGGCAACTCCAGTCCTCGCGCATCCGTCTTCATCATCCAGCGTTAAACAGAAAATGGATCCACTGCAACAGTTACTTCCTCTGCCATCCCAAACGAACTTGGTTTCCCCAGTGCCATTACTCACCACCAAGCCAAGTACCTCTACGCTATCAAGGAAGAAACCACTAGAAGTATCCACAGAGAGCACGTTCAGAGTGATAAGACCTACTGAAAAGGGTGAGATCAATTTTGATAAGAGACGTGAATCACCTTATGCGAAACCAAGCCTTGTTGCTATGAGATCGGCACCGCCTCCTCCAAAGAAACCACTCAAAATAAAAACTGACCCAAAGGCAACAACGGCACAAGGAACTTGGTTGGAGCCTGTGAAAGAGGTGGTGAGTAATGAAGGAACTTATGTTTCTCCATATACCCCTGGATCTTCTAATACGTTGATTCCTGAACCGTACAAGGGTAGCAATTCTGTGTCACCTATCTCTAGAAAAGTATTAGACTTGGATGTGGATGCGGGTGGTGATAGAGGCATGTCAGAGACTAGAAACACTACCACAGCCACCATCACTATAGACAGGGTACCCACTAACAAATTCAAAGAGAACATCATCTCCTTTGAGAATGCTCCTGAGTTGGATGATGAAAGTGGCGATGACGATGATGGTTCTGATGAAGATTTTTGGGCCAAGGCACCTTCTGAAAGCAAGAGCAACTCATCAACTATGTCTGAGATGATTGTGAGACCAGCTCCTGAAGTTTTGTATGATAACCTGGAGAAGTTCTTCCCAGATGCTGATTTAGATCGTCCTGTGGTTGACGTGTCCACCCCGCCTACGTCTCCTTCCAACGAAAAGACTACCCAGTCACAGACAAATGACATTATTAAAGAGACAAATGTTCCTCCCAAACTGAAGAGAGTGGTGAGTAGCTCTAGTCGAGGAGAACTCGATTCGCTGAGAAAACCCCAGAGAATGAAAACAATCCGTGCTGTCGCACAGGAAGCTGGTGAGGCACGAAAGCGTGAATCAATCAAACGGAACACTATCTCCTCACAGAGTCAAAGGAATGAACTAGTGAGAAGACAGAGCACCAAGATGTGGGGCCGTAAGGTGGTTGAAGTGAAGCCAAACCAGAGACAGTTCATCTCAAAGTTGAGGAAAGACAGGAATGACGAGATCAATGAGTTCTCTTGGATCAAAGGTGAACTGATTGGGAAGGGTACTTTTGGAAACGTTTACATTGCGTTGAATGTCACTACTGGAGAAATGATTGCAGTCAAGCAAGTTCAGCTTCCTCGTTTGCCCCAGAAGAACTCCAGGGTTGCTGATGTTATTGATGCATTGAGATCTGAGGTTGATACCCTGAAAGATTTGGACCATTTGAACATTGTCCAGTACCTAGGATTTGAAGAAACTGAGAGAGAGTACAATCTGTTCCTGGAGTATGTTGCTGGTGGTTCTGTTGCTTCATGTCTGAGACTCTATGGGAGGTTTGAAGAGCCATTGATCAAGTTCTTGACTTCACAAGTTCTTGGTGGTTTAGCCTACCTACACTCGAGGGGAATTCTACACCGTGACATGAAGGCTGATAATCTGTTATTAGACCTTGATGGCGTTTGTAAAATATCCGACTTTGGTATCTCCAAAAAATCCAATGATATTTACGAGAACGATGCTGGAATGTCAATGCAAGGCACCATCTTTTGGATGGCGCCTGAAGTTGTGGATAGTCATGGAGCTGGGTACAGCGCCAAGGTTGATATCTGGTCTGTGGGTTGTGTCGTTTTGGAAATGTTTGCAGGCCGTCGCCCCTGGTCCAATCTGGAGGCTATCCCAGCCATGTTAAAAATTGGTAAGGCTAAAGCAGCACCTCCTATACCTGAAGACACACTTCCCCACGTTTCGATGGGTGGACGTGACTTCTTGGACAATTGCTTCACCACTGATCCACGCCAGAGACCAACTGCTGAGAGGTTGGAACGGAATGCGTTCTGTGTTGTTGATCCTCAGTTCAGCTTTGCAGATACCCGACTGGCAAGGTTGATCAAAGCCAACGAGAAGAAGGTAATTGTTTAGTAAGATGAATTTTCATAAAGTGATTGATCCGTCCTCTGGTGTAGGCTCATCATCATCATCATCATCATCATCATAATCTCGCTCTCGGCCGTCGTTATCTTCGGATCCTTCTGGTTCCTCATCTTCAGAGTTGGAATTCTGTTTCAATGTATTGAGACGTAGTTTGGCGAAAAGGACAAATACAACGTAATCCGGTTCATTAACAGGGTACCTCAAGGGGGAGTTCTCTCCAAGCCAGAAGGTGCCCTCATTAAAACCAAATGCAGCCAATTCACTATCATCAAACTCAAGCATGTTGATAATATTACACCACTCATCAAAGTCATAATGTTTCTTGGGGTTACTCTTGGCCTCCACGATTTGTTGCCTTAGACTCTCAAGTAGATCCTGGCTTCTTAGAAACCTCTTAGAGGTACGGATTGAGTTCACTTCACTTGCCCTTGTGATAACATCATGGAGTGCCAGTCCATCAAAGTTGAAGTTTTCAAGATCTTTAGCATGATGAGCAAGCACAGACAGTGGGTCAGGCGTATGCTTTTCAGCTTTTTTCGCGTTGAAGTAATGGTAGATCGAGATGTTGGTGAAGTCATGGTTTTGCAGCTCATAGACTCTGTCGCCAATGTTGGAGATAACGGCTGTCATCAACGGAACGGCAGAGATGGCCCACACAACAAAGAAACACCGACCTGCTGCTGTAACAGGAGCAATATCACCATATCCAATGGTCAAAAGACAGAGGAAGCAGAAGTAAACAGCCTCAAAGTAGGTCCACTGTTCAACATAATAAAAGACGAGAGCGCCCAACAACCAAAACAGGATCCATATTACCAATGTAGTGATTGTGTCAACGTTGTTTTGGTAAACTCTGGCACGTAATCTCAAAGCTCTCATCAGCTCGAAGGAGGTTCTGTGATTGACTTGTACGTTTTTTTTGATGATTCTCTTCAAGGCCCTCTTACGGCGCATTTCAATCTGGTTCCAAAGTAAGATAGGAGTGTTCGAAGAGGAAAACATAGAGCGGATCATGGCAATAACAAGACCCATGATAATGAAACCTGTAAAGGAGTAGAGCAGTGTCAGTGCTCGTGCAACATTTGTGACAGGATGAATATCACCAAGACCAATCGTCAAAAGTGACTGAACGCAGAAATAGAGAGCATTTCCGTAATTTATATCGGCAATCAAGTGGTCAAACAATGCCGCACCCCAGCAGAACCACACAGCCAGAAGGAAAGTGTAGAGGATCAAGCCTCTTTCTGAACGGTCGAGGTTGAAATCTGGCGGGTACTTTCCAAGCAGGTAACCCATGAAATTGACCAAGCATGACACCCAACATGCAAAGTAAAGGACAATTGTGATCACAGCAAACCAGTATCCCTCTGTATAGCTGTACACAGAGGTATCGCCAGGTCCACTACCACCCATGTCTCTCTTACTGGTTAACAACACAGCCGTCATCAGTAATCCTGCAGCAACAAAGAATCCTGAAATGGACAGCACCTGTGAGACCTTGTAATTCAATCTACGTCCAAAGTTCAGCAGCACACTCACGTTGGCAATGACACCGAATGCCAAAGACACCGCATTGAAGACAAACACCGAATGGGGGTCGTTAACATCCTTCCCATCCTTCGCCCGCCATGTGGTAACCAGTGCACAGATGGAAATCATGTTCGACAAGGGGCACACACACGCGGTAAGAATCGGGAAGTAGGTAGATGACACAAACCAAAAGGCAAACTCCCTTGTACCCTCTTCGACTCGGAGATCTTTCACTTTGGTCCGGCTAACCTTCAAAGTTACTTGGGGGATCCTTGCGAATGCTTGATCAAACATCTTGGGTGTTTGTCTATGCGACTGATTCATAAAACCCTTGTCATCGTCATTCTCGGCGGCAAGCTGCTTAGGCAGCGGCGGAAGCATACTGACAGGCAAGCAGACAGGTAGACAATCTTAGAGCGTACTGTTTTTTAGAACTTGTTGTTTTTGTTGTTCCCACTCGCCTTTTCCTCCGCCTTACGCCCCCTCTCCTTCTTAAGAACTTCATGCCATGTGTCAAATTTTTCCTTGTTTTTTGTTATTTTTTTTTTTTTTTTTGTTGCTGCTTTCTTTGTGTGTTTGTGTTTGTGTTGTTTGCGGAAATTGTCTCAGGTGCCAATCATTTTTTTCCCAACCAGGCAGTTGGGTCTCACGATCATCACCATCCATCCATCCATCCATACTAAAGAGGGAAGTGGATGGCATCTCAGTATCACCAACAAACAATATGCTCTTTAGACCCTCCGTCTAACACCCAATGTTTTCTTCTTCTTAACTGGTTCTTGAACCTCATTCGTTATTGGTGTCGCTGTCGGTGTTGGTGTCGTCATTCTTGGAGCCTTGAACTTCAATCTTGAACTCTTATGGATCAATGGAGCTTCTTCTCTTGAAATACTCACAGCTTCTCTCTTTGGAGCAAACTTTGGAGTGTTGGTTATTGTTTTATAAGCATTGGTATCTGAATCTGTAAAAGGTGTGGTACCCATATAATGTCTTGAACTATGGGAAGACTGCTGGTGCCGTACGTTGGAGGCACACCTATTTCTAGCCATATTCTTGTATGAAGTCACAATCTCATCGAGCTGGTTATGAGGAGGCGCTGGAACATTGTACAATTGGTAAAGCTTCCTCAAAGAGTCAGCATTAATAAATGCTGCTTGTTGTGCCACTGTTGCCAGTCTGATATCTTTGGTGAGGAATGAGGACTGCTGACTAGGACTACCACCACCTCGGGGACCATAGCTGAGGTAGAGCAAATGTTTGGTTCTTGTTGTGGCTACATAGAAAACCCTTCTTTCTTCCTTCAGCGCAGCTTCACAAGCAGAACTTTTGGAAGAGGGAAGTATACCTTCAACCAAAGAAGGGACAAACACCACGGGCCACTCGAGCCCCTTAGCAGCATGAATAGTGGAGATACTAACCCCCCTCTCTGAAACAGTTTCGTCCTTGGAGTCTGGAACAAGGTATAAATCCACAGAGTTGATAAACCTGTCCAAGAACGAAAGCTCCTGCTCCTGCTCCTGCTCCTCATAATGGTCAAAGCTCGTTTCATTTTCAACAATGAATTCATTAAGGTAGTTTCGAACTTCAGCAATATTCCCAGCTGCGTCGTTTCCGTTCTTCTTGATGATTTCTTCAAACACATCCAAAGACTTGATTATATCAAACATCTCCAAAATCACTGACTTGTCTTGGTTATTCCTGTTGTAGATCTCGTACAAGTCGTCAATGTTCTTCATAAACTTCCTGATATTATCACCTCCCCTTATTGTAGTTTTTGGCTTATACTCCCCAACGGTGAAACCGCTCAGGGCATCCAGGGGAAGGATGCCCTCAATGAGTTTTTCTTCAAGGAAAACAGTCAGGCTATCAATACTCTTGGGTCCAAGCCCAGGTGTGCACTCACTCACCACTCGGACAATGGCTAAAATATCATCATCATATGCAAACAGTCTCAGGAAATCAACAAGAAGAGAGACTTCCTTTCTCTCCCAGAATGCACGCCCCTTCACAATATGGTATGGTATTCTATACTTGGCAAAACCCTTCTCTATCGTTCGGGACAAGAAGGCAGCCCTGATGAGAACCACAAAGTTAGAGTACTTATACAAGTTGGGTAATTTCATTAATTGCTTGATCTCTTGAGCAATGCACTCGGCTTCATGATCTCCAGAAAAAGTGTGGAAATAAACTGTGTCAAATGAGATCTCAGATTGACATTTCAAGTTCCGGGGAGATCTCCCTTCATCCTGTCTCATTAACTGCTCACTGAATCGTAAAACGTGATTAGTGGACCTATAGTTCTCATCAAGATAAATTATAGAACACCTGGGATATATCTTGCTCACAAGCTCAAAATTTTCTGAGACTGCATCACGGAAACTGTAGATGGACTGATCAGGATCCCCAACAACTGTGATGTTGTCCTTAACGTTTAGATTCTGTCTGCCCATAAGCCTTATCAGTTCAATTTGAATGGTGTTCGTGTCTTGGAATTCATCAACTAAAATATGCTCTATTGATGTAAGGCAATCCCTTTCCTTAAACAGTTTGCAGGTGAAGAGTAACAAATCATCAAAATCATAAAGGTTTAACTCCCTTAACTTGTCCGTGTAAGCCTGATATACACGCAAGAGAATTCTATTATGATTATGGTCACGTCTATAGTCGTCAATGAAAATCCCCTTCGACTTCAGCGTTGAGATATGAGACATGACTGCCTTCTCTTTAAACGTCTTTTCGCTAGAACCACCGTTGAATACGAGCCTTGTCTCATGCTCCATTGGATTATCAAACAATGATTGTAGCTCATCTTCCATGTCCTTTAAAATCTTCTTCACGATGCCACTAGAATCCCTTTCAGTTGCAATTTTCAGGTTCCTAACCCCAATATGGTGTCCAAAGTTCCTCAGAATCCTTATGCAGATACTATGGAACGTTCCAATCAGCAGATTATTTAGGTTAATGCCACTGCCAAGCATCATTAATTCCAATCTCTCTTTCATTTCATTAGCGGCTTTCCTGGTGAATGTGGTCACAATGATGTTGGCAGGGTTTATACCTGAATGAAGCAGAAGATAGGCCACTCTTGAAGTTAGGACTTTGGTTTTACCTGTTCCTGGACCTGCAATCACCTGTAGTTGACCCCCTGCTGGACTTGTAACAGCCTGCAGTTGAGAGGGGTTAAGTTCATCTTGAATCTGTCGTAGGATCCGTTGAAATTCCATCTATGTGATTCATTCATTTGCTATTTGAATGGTTGGCTTTGAGTATTTGATAGTATCAGCAGCAAATTTCACTTAATATGGTTGGGAGCCCTCAATATTGCAAGAAAGTGAACCAATCAATGTCAAATTGCCCTTTTAGGATTGCGAACTGACACCGTCTGAAATACCGTCTGGATGCCAATGAAAAATTGAAACCTAGTTTAAAATATTTTAATACTTCTTGGTTGGATACTACTGAGGAGGAATTCACCAGGTTTATAAGTTACATCAAAAGATCACAAGGGACCCATCTAATAGTAGATGGATTTTCAGAGAGGCTGTCTTCGTAATCCACACTGAAAGCTGCTAGAGTGGGGTTACATAAGAAAATGTTTAGTAGCAAGCAGAGTATGTGAAGAGGTCAACAAATGGTTTCGTGGTCTAGTTGGTCATGGCATCTGCTTAACACGCAGAACGTCCCCAGTTCGATCCTGGGCGAAATCAATTGTTTTTTGTTTTATCAAACCCCAAACAAAGCTAAAAGTGGGGGTGGGGGTCCTCTTTTCTCTTGTGTGGAAGAGAGCATGTCTTTACAAGATTTTTGGTGCTATTTCCCCAATTTTTAATTTGTATTTTGTGTATACTTTGTCCAATGATTGTTGTTATATACACACAGCGCAGATCATAACTTGATAGAGACCTTTTTGTAATACAGTAGACCACTAACTAGGGCAATCCAACCTGCATAGACAATCAGGATAAACATTGACACTTCAAGAGATGCATCAAGAGTATTGATAGTTATGTTCACAAGACCAGTAGATACATTGGCCAACAAGAACAGAATCATACCGTTGGAATTGATGGAATCCAATGATACCGAAATTTGATTGCCATATTCTTCACTTGGGTTAGAAAAGACTTTATCTATCAAAGAGTATAGTAACAGGAAACCTGTGTTGTAAGCACAGACCCAGAGAACATAAGGGAAATTAGCCAATCTCCTAGAAACATTAAAGTCATGTTCTGCTTGAACGAACAGGAAAGTTAAGGCGTAGAAAACGAACCAAAGGGCTAGTCCAACCGAAGGAGTGACAGTAAATAATCGATCCCAAGTGCTAATTTTCTCTTTTTTCTGATCCCCATTTTGAGATTTTGTTGATAAAGTGAATAAGTTGTTTTTGGTAGGAATGGAAGGAAGAAGATAAGAACCTGTCGATTGGCCCACAATGAAAATTGAAAAGTAGCCAATTAGAGAGAATACCCCTTCTCTATTGGCACTAATGATGTCTGTTCTTGGAGCAAGTAATAAGAATGACAAAAAGCCTTCTTTCTTAACAATCAGCCACTCATACATCAACGAGGCACTAATAGCCACGACGAATCTAGGAATGTAACTAAAGATAGGCTCGATGATAATCGACAAAATCCCCACTAGAACCAATGTGATAAAGAAGTTCCAATGAACTCCATACTCACTGACGTGTTCTTGGTAATCCAAAGACTTCACAAAGAAAACTCTCGCAAGGCCCATAACCAAAGGAGTCGCCGAGCTTAATAGTGAGTTCCAGAGCCTTGAAGGATACGATTGCGTCTTGTTCTTGAACTTGTTCATGAGGATTGATCTTGTGGAAACTACCCCCATGGAGAAGACAAATGATCCCACACCAAGGTCCATCAATGACGTACCCCATGTTTCCACTTTGGCAAATCGTCTTGGGAAAACGTTGAAATCAACAGCAAGAATTGCTAATGCAGTGATAATGAGCATACCCCCTCTGTATGCCGTGATAAATGGCTTTCTAGGGAGGAAAGTACGATCCGATAGTGTTTTGGTCTTGGTCTGTAATTTCTTCCCAGGAGGCTTTGAAGGCTCTCTAAACAGAAGTGCTATAGAGACAGCCGGTATGAGAATTGCAGCAGCTAGTAATGATGTGGCCTCAGAATAGAGCGTAATTGAGAGCATGAGACATACCCAGTTCAACACGAAGTCCAGTAGCACACTGAATGGCTCCCATTTGTTGTTGTTGTTGAAGAGTGTTGTTTTTGAGTTGATGAGGGACCACGCAAGGTACCCCACTAGGGAAATGCATGTGACGAGATTGATCTCACCAACCTCTCCACCAGAGAGCCCACTTACAAATGCCTCCTTGCGTTCCTTAAGCGTGCTCATTGAGATGGGCTAGAAGAAAGCGTAGTTGTCTTTGTGTGACGATCATCAATGTACAACCGATTTTGAGAGAAAAAAAAACAAACAAACACTGGTTTGTCCACTGTTAGTTAATCTAATCTACTCACTGTACAATACAACGATGATGTTGTTCTTAGCAGTATATACCAAGAAATATTTAGCAAGAAGAAGAATATACACAGGTTCACAATGTCAACATTTCAGACACCCCAATGTTTGATCTCCCATTGATAAGTACACTGTATTCATGCCTGACACCCTTGGCCCATACACTTAGTTGGTCATCGCTTAGATCATTCAAATTCTCTAGAGTCAGTTTCCTTAACTGGTAGGTGTCTCTCTCTATAACATGATCTCCTTTCAGAAGTTTGTTCACCACTTGGGGCAAATCTGTGAGAAGATAGCTTGCTCCATAAGAGTACATTGTGAGTATGACCAACACAGCCACAAGCTCCAGATAAGGCAGTCTCAGTAAAGAACCTGTGTCCAAATTGTGTTTGATGAGTGCAAACGATTTCTCGTCCTTGATCAAGTTTCTATAGATAGGAACATTGTCTGTTGCCAAAGATAAGCTCTTGATCAGCTCTGGGTGTTGCTCTGCCAAATAAGTAGGGTTCAATGATGATAACAACTGTTCATCATTCTTTGCAAGAGCAACATACTTGGTATCAATTTCTGTAAAAATATCAGGTGCTGCGAAAGATAATGATCTGAAAAACTGTGTGATAGCACTAAGACAGAAAAACTCAATATCAGGAAGAGCTTGTCTCTGGGAGTACAACTCACCAATCCTAAACAGCTGATTCCTAGAATTGACTAAAATCCATTCCTTATCGAGTGATTCGCTAGCAATATCCACCAAATCATTGTAGAACTTGACAAGGTTAAGAGTATACATCACATCCTCCTGATTAAAGTCATTGAACGTGTACAGAGTTCTTGGGACTTCGTGTTCTTGAACAAATGGTAGCAATTTGGCAATAAAATCAAGCAGACGTGTTTTCACCAAAGTATCAGTAGATTTTGCCATGCTTTCAAGGTTTAATACAACATGTTCACTTAGTATGCGTCTTCTTATCAGCGGACTGTGGAGGAAAACACTCATAGAGTTCTCGATCTCATTGACCAACTTCAGTGAAGTCACAGGGTTTGATAACAGAGCAACTGCCAGCGGTATAAGCTCAGTGTTTGCCAGAATATCAAGAGGATCAGCCCTTATTGCCACCTTTAACGCGAGTATTTGAAGGTTCATATTTGGAGATCTCAAGGCATCAAGTAGGGCTTCAAAAGAAAAGAACGTGGTTGTTAGATCTTCGAAATCTAGTTCAGCAACGATGACATTAAGCAGCCCAATAACCTGATCATAGTCAATTTCCAACCTCTGATTGTGAAGGACAGTGACAGCTGCTGTTAAGAGTGACTGTGTGGCTTCTGGGTGCTGTTGCACAACTGCCTTATCAATTGATAGACGGGAAACGAAGCGTTCAATCAAGCTTTCGTCGAGAGGTGTGTTGCAATTGTTGACATTGACTAGATGCTGCTCCACAGCCCTAAATAGCTCTCGTTCTGAATCCATTTAGAGATTGATTCGGTGGGTGGCGTCGTAAAAAAGGGCATCAATCACAAATCAATCACAAATCAATCAAAAAACATTACACAAAAAATTTATATTCACTCACTTACTTAACTTTGAATTCAAAGTGCAGCGGCTGGACAGACATGTCACTAAGAGAAACTGTAACCCAACATCCTCTTTTCACTAAGACTCGTCTATACTCACTCTACTCTGATTTTCGTAAGTTGAAGGAGGCCAATCCTGATGGATTTGAAGCTAATCTGATTGCTTGGAAGTCCCTGGTGGAAGAGTTCTTCAATACAGCGCTGCTCCCACATACATTTGTGTTGGATACAGAGGGCTTGCTAGATAACTTGACACTGCCTAGCTATGGAAAGCCGATGGCTTTCGATTTTGTGCTTGAAGAACTGATCAAGAGTGGGTACCTCACTCCCCTGGAGGAATTTGATAGAACTTCGATCTATTCTAGTAGATGGGGGGCGAGGCCAGTATTGAGCTGGGCTATCAATAAATTCATTATGGACACAAGTTACAAACTAAGTGACAGCAAGACGGGTTTGAAAGTTGATAAATTGGTATCAGTTAAGATATTAGAACAGTATACTTTTGAGTTGGCTCAGAAGATTGGTGTACAGAAAGGGAAGGTGGCGGGAGCTACCAAATCGATATTCTCACAGGATCAGTTTAGAATCTTTATTCAGAGTCTGAATGTATCCCTGAATGGACACAGCGTTCTGTTGACAGATTTGGATTTTGAGGTGTTGCTCACCTATCTTCACAGAGATGTGAACAAAATCCAGGTAGAAGATAACTTAGTGAAATTGGGAAACGAAAAGATTACTGAGGAGGACAGAGGAATCTTCCAGCTGAAGTCCACAATTGATGCCTCATACGAGAAGAGTGGTGAATTGAGTGATAAGATTGACCATCTAGACTATAAAATCAAACAAGCATTGAAGGCCAAGAACAGAGAATTGGCAAAAATTCTGCTCAGATCGAAGAAACTAGCTCAAGAATCATTGACCAAACAGCTAGAAGCTGCTAATAAGTTGGAATCTGTGATTTATAGAATTGACGAAGCTTCAACTAATATCCAATTGATCAGTGCTATAGAAACCGGAGGTTCACTATTGAAGACCTTAAATACTCAAATTGGTGGAGTGGAAAGAGTGGAAGATATAATGAACAAGCTTGAGGATGAAAAGGTCATAGCTGATGATATATCTAGAGAGATTAGCTCGCTGGGATCCACAATTATCGATGATGCCGAAATTGATGAGGAATACGAAGAGATGCTCAGAGATGAGAAAGAGACCGAAGAGTCTGAAAAGAAGCAAAATGAGGATGTTTCTGAGCTCACAGACAAATTTGCTGATTTATTGGTTGCCCCTTCTGACATCAAAGAACCAGAAAAAAGCGAACAACTGCTGCACAACTAATCCCACCTTATTGATCCCTCCTCTAATAGAATATTATCTTATGTGGATGCCGTTCTCTTTTTATGAAGTCTATGGTACCAAATGGGAGCTTACCCCTCTGCATAATCACCTGGCCATTGGTTCTTTACTAGTTCAACAAACCTTGATGAACTGGGGTCTTGGAAGAGCCTTAATTTATGAAATACCTCCGCCCATTCATTTGTAGTTATTGAAATAGACAAACAGAAAGCACTTGGTGTTTCAACTGTTTGCCGTCACCACTATGGGGCCTCATCTCCAACAATACAAAGATCACCGCAGTGCATTTTTTCTTTATCTGTGTACTCATTCGGGAAAATTCAGAATAAATAGAAGGTGAACAATGGCAAAAAAAAACACCAACAGAACTTAACTTCAAAAACAAAAAGGTGGCGGGTATCCGTACTTTGAATTTGCTAGAAACTTCACTTGCTTCCTTTTCCTTTGAAACGCCACAGATCCAGAGAAACAAAACTACACCAATGAGTTTCAGGCTCTCCCAACTCGATCCTCTTCCCAAAATCCCTCACATTCACAATCTTCAGACAATTGGACAGGGTGCATTTGCTGTGTGAGTAGTTCCCCCTGCTTCTTCTCTTATACGAAATGAGTCCTCTTCACTCAGGTAATACTAACTTCATACGTCAGTGTCAAGGCGGCTTACCATGAGAAGGATAAAAGCGAGCTTTTTGCGATCAAGTATATCCATGTGGGAATCTGTCGTAAGAATGGACAGTCAGACGACGATATAGGCAAGGAGGTTCATATCCACAAGGCATGCTCCAAGCACCCAAACATTATATCTTTCCTCTTTGTACTTGGTACACCTGTATGGATCTGTGTTGGCCTTGAACTTGCTACTGGTGGTGATCTGTTTGACAAAATTGAGCCTGATGTTGGGTTAGATGAAGAGCTCGCTCATTTCTACTTTAAACAACTGATAAGCGCAGTTGATTATGCTCATGCCATGGGGGTTGCACATAGAGACATCAAACCGGAGAATATCCTGTTGGATAGCAGGGGTAATTTGAAGCTTGCAGACTTTGGACTCGCAACTGTCTTCAGAAGGAACACGGGAAGTAAGAGGTTGTGCACCACGCCTTGTGGTTCTCCGCCATATGTAGCTCCTGAGATTGTTTCACCAGAAGGGTATGATCCGGAGTATACGGATGTTTGGTCTTGTGGTATCGTCCTATTTGTTATTGCATCTGGTCAGCTTCCTTGGGAGGAACCTACTGACCGTGATCCAGATTTTAGAGATTTCCTACAGCATGGAGGGAAAGTCTCAAGTGATGGTTGGAGCAGACTACCATTCGAACTTTTGGCATTTCTGAGGTTCATTCTAAAGATCTCAGTCAGCGAAAGACCAAGTATTTCTAAGATTAGATCCCATGTGTGGGTTAACAGGTCCAACAAGTTATCCACGGATGATGGTCTGGTTAAGGACAGTGTTGCACTAGCCACAAGGTTGTTAAGCAAGCTACATATTGGCTTAACAGATGAACAGTTTGAAGAAGATTCAAGTTCACAGGTGAGGTATGAGTCAGTTAGCGATTACTACACCACCTCTCAGCCCGTTGCTGATATAGCAGCCATGATTGATGATGACAATGAAGCCTTTGGTGGATTTGCTGCAACCCAGCAAGTGTTCACCGAACATAACAGATACATTTTAGACGAGAAGATAAGTTCCGAAAGACAGACAATAATAGACCTTGTTTCGAAAGATCCTGCTGCTATTCAGTTCTCCAAGAACAAGCCATCCGATTTCAGCTTCTTGAACTTGGGGATTGTCAAAAGATTGACTAGGTTTTTCTCAGTGTTACCAGTCGAAACACTGATACCCATCCTCACATCTTCATTGAATAGGGTTGGTGTCTCAACAATTGACTTTGAAGAAGCTCATGTCGCTGAGGCTTCACTCCAGCAACAAGGTGTCCACATTTCGGTTCACACCACTGACCGTAAAAAGATGGTGTTGAGGGGTCAAATAAAAATCTCTAGAGTCAAGAACTTGACATTGAAACAAGTGGAGTTTATAAAGACACGTGGTGATCCCTTGGAATGGCGTCGTTTCTTCAAGAGGATCACTGTTCTGAGCAGAGAGGCTGTTTATATTGATGAATAAATTACAAATCCAAATATTGTTTCGCGAAAATTTCGCAGTGTCTGTACCCAACTTTGTGCTAATCATAGCAATTTTATCCGCATTGTTGTTACACCTTTCATAAGGAAGAGATTTAACCAAAGACGATATCTGACTTTCGATTATATCATGTCTGTATTCAATGATGTGTTTATCCGGTCTGTTGAAGCTGCTGTCGGGCAGTCTATGGAACAGTCCAGACCTCTTATTGTTTCTATCACATCAACTGAAGATGATACTGCCTGGATTGATGGGTTGTTGACTGGTGGCATGTTGGTGCAGCTAGCTGAAAAGGCTGTCTGCTTAAGGCTAGTTCATGGCACCCAAGAGTTTCACATGTTTGAACAGTTCTTTTCGAGTATTGTTGTTCCAAGTTTATATTGTATTCGGGGCTCCTCGATTTGTGATGTGCTTCATGGTGACGACTTAGTCCAAGAAGTCTTTGAAGCAAGACTTCAAGCAGTGTTAGATTCCAAGGCTCATCCTGATGCTCAGCCGATTCCTGTCATCCCTCCTAGAGGAACAGGGCCCGTTTCATCACAGACCCAACCAAGCGGTGTTCAATCTACACAGCGCGGAAGCGGCAACGCGGCGCCTCCACCATCAACCGAGTCCAATTCACCAACCCCACAACAGTCCAAAAACGGAAACACCAAAAGTAAAACATTGAGAGAGGAGGCTGCTGATGTATCCGCTAGGGTGTACAGGGAGGAACAACTTCGAAAGACTAGAGTTGCCAGGGAAGAGAGGGAGAGAATTCAGAGGCTTCTAAAGGCCGACAGAGATGAACGCAAACTCCAGAACAAATTGAAGGACGATGAGAGAGAGAGACAAAGACGACTATCGAATGATGAAGATGCCTTTCGTGATGAACATTGCATTGATGAAATAATCCTGGAGAACAAGTCTTTGAGAGATAACATCCACCGGAGAGCACCTTCGACCAGTGGTGCTCTTTGTGCATTATCGGTTAGATTGTTGGATGGCTCGTCTCTGAAGCACAACTTTCAAACAAGAAACACATTGAATGATGTGAGGGAATGGGTTGATATGAATAGAAACGATGGTGATGAGCCTTATTGTTTCCACAGAACCATCCCAAGAACAACCTTTGGAGTTACGGATGAAGAAAAAACTCTTGAGTCTTTAGAGTTGACACCCAGATCAGCCTTGATCTTGAAACCTTTTGCCACATACACAAACGCAATGAACACACCTCGGAACCAACAGAACAGAAGTGGGTTGTTTTCCAAGGTATACAATGCCGTGTCTTCCTTCTGGGGAGGTAGTGAGCAAGAAGATGTACCACAGGTGGCAATAGGATCAAACCAGACACTACCACCTTCATTTGAACCATACCGAGATAATGTCCCTACTGCGCCAACCTCGGGTAATTCTTCCCAATTCGTTTCCCCTATTCACTCACCAGTCATCCAGAACAACAGTGGTGGTGCAAGCCTGGATCTTTCTCACCCTTCTGCCTTAAATTTGAATCTCAATGCAGGCGAGTCTCTAACACCACAAAGACCACACACCCCTCATGGATCATTAACTCAAGGGAGTACCACAGCGAACTCTCCAAGTCTGTCAAGGGTGAACTCGAGCCAGGCGGGACGTATCAGAACATTGAACACACAGGCGCAGGATGACAGAACAACCTACAATGGGAATCATGTTAACCTGGAGGATGACTCTTCGAAGTAGTAGTTTTAATACCGATAATATATTGACTGATTTGATTTTCAGTAGAAATGTCTAGCATTTTTATTTCCTAATTAGGAATTCAAGAATTTTTTGGCGAGGTACCGCGCCTCAGGTGCGGCGCTGCGCGCCGCCCTTTTCTTTCTGTTTTAAAAGGTGTGTGAAAAAGAGACCGACTTGTGTGTACAAAGTGGATTTAACAAAGAATCGATTGATTCCAAAACCATCCGAAGCTCTGCAACCAGTGGGGAATCAATGTCGTCTGAGCCCAATCAAAGAGCTCCATCAGGAGCTTCCACCTCATCAACTCTACCAACAACCGTTGGAAGCAGTGCACACATGACCGAATCACCATCGTCATTGAGTGTTCCAACAACAAATAACAACTACACAGCAGCCGCAACTTTGAGTCCGTCAAATTCCATCAACAATAACAACAGCAACAACAATAGTATTATTGCTTGTCCTAGTCCTGAAGAAGATAGAATCATACCTTCATCTTCACCAGAGTTGTTGAATGAAGAGGTAATTATTCAGATTTTGAACTGTGATTCAGGAATTGAATCACTTCTAAGCAGATTGAAGAAATCTATCAATACATGTGATGAGTATGGAAAGTATATAAAAAAGCGTGCAATTTTGGAACAAGACCATGAAGAACATTCAAAAAAGATAACCAGACACACCATTGAGATGATCAAGAATAGTTCTACTTTGAAGAATGACTCGTTCATGTTTAGTTTTGATAAGATCTTGAAGCTTGATGAGAGATTAGCCCAACACGAATCGTCTTATTCTCAGCAGTTGTTCCAGATGCATGATGAATTGGCCTCTTTGGGAAATAACATTTCTAGAAACAGGAAATCTATCAAGGAGAACTTCAAGAGAAAAGAGAAGGAGGTTACTGATGCTATCAGCACTGCTGAAAAGTCCAAATCCAAGTATGATTCTTTGTGTCAAGAATTGGAGAGGGTCAGAACGACAGACCCTTCTAAGAAAACTTTCACTTTGAAAGGCTCTAGAACTACCAGCGAACAAGAAGAGATTTTACAGAGGAAGATTGAGGCAGCGGATTCAGAATACAGACAAAGGGTTTCTACTGCTACAGGGTTGCGGAATGTGTTTTTGAATACTTTTAGACCAAGCACGGCTAAGCAGTTGAAGGATCTTATTGTGGAGACAGATATCGCCGTATGTGTCCAATTGCAAAGGTATGCCACCAAGACTGAGGATTTGATCTTGCAAAAGGGTCTCAGTGTCAACCCAATGCCTGGATCAAACCTACAAAGTGCTAAGTCTATTGCCTCATCTGTGGACAATGAACGTGATCTATATTCTTATTTGCGGAAAAATGTGACGCCGAACAATATCAATAAGCAATTGATACCTGTTGAGTACAGAAAACATCCATCCATATCGTCGTCATCCACATCGTTCATATCCAGCCCCATCAGTAAACCAAAGAACCTCAACTCAGTTAATATTGGAACCAACTCACTACCAGTAACCAGAAGAATATCAACTCATAATGAAAGTCCCTTTTTAGCGTCCACAAACAGAGCATCTGGTGATCAATCACACATGTCCACAACCTCTTCAGTGGTGTCGTCAATGCAACTCAATGGACCAAGGCCTATGTCTGTGATAAACAACGACAAAGTTCCACTGCCTCCCGGTACATCTTCTGGTTTCAAAACATTTGGTACTCCAATTGGAGACTTGATTGCCTTTGAGGGT
Source organism: Barnettozyma hawaiiensis (assembly GCA_003706665.2). Taxonomy (NCBI): domain Eukaryota; kingdom Fungi; phylum Ascomycota; class Saccharomycetes; order Phaffomycetales; family Phaffomycetaceae; genus Barnettozyma; species Barnettozyma hawaiiensis. The sequence goes on along the minus strand of PPLY02000012.1, from coordinate 185,506 downwards.
GAGATGGTGCCATCCTTGGTGAGACAGTGTATCTATGTGGTTGACAAGCACGGTTTGGAATTGGAAGGAATTTATCGTACAAGTGGTAACCAGGCCACTGTGAACTCACTCAAAGAACTCATTGACAAGGACCCAAGCAACATCAAATTGATCCTACCAAACCCTAATGCAATCACTGACAGTGACATATATGCCGTTGCTTCCTTGTTGAAACAGTTTTTCTCTTCGTTACCAGAAGCTTTGTTGACCAATGACTCGAGCAAGCTATTCCTGGAATATTCAAAGATTCAAGAACCTGATGTTCGTTTGAAGAAGATTCACCAGGTTGTGTACGAGTTGCCAGATGGATCCTATTGGACATTAAGAAGCTTGATATTCCATTTGGCAAAAGTCACTTCAAAGCAGGATGTCAACTTGATGAATTCAAGAAATTTGGGTATCATTTGGGGTCCTACTTTGTTTCCAAAAGAGAACTACAGTGCTAGTGATATGAACTACCAGGGAAAGGTAATTGAGGAGTTGATTATTCACTCTAATGATATTTTCGAAGCCGAATAATTGATACCTTTGCTTCTTCCTTCGCTTTTTTACTTCCCCCAAAACCCCACGCCGCTCTTAACAAAGACTATATTTTCTGTATTTTTACGTTGATTTGTGGATTAAATCGTCTGGTTCATTCTGGAATATATGCGTACTGCGAAGGTCCTTCTCTCCTTATATAATCTGCGTGAATCAAAACTTCCACTGCCTTTTTTATCATCTCTCTATCAACAATGAATCTTTCTAGACACCTCTGCACTAAATCTTCATGATCCATAAACATTGAATTCTTCAATAATCTTACCATAAACGCCCTCAGAACGTCTTCATCAACAAGCTTGTTGCTATCAAAGATATCCTCCGGAACTAACTGGTCTTCCTCCTTCCCAGTAGAGTTTGTATTTGACTTCTGCATTTTGTTCAATCTTACCCGCAGAGGACCCTTACGAACGTTGAACTCCTCATTAACGGAGTAGTATCCTTGTGCGTCCTGAACTAACACTTTGTACTTACCACGGCTCAGAGAGTGCGTGGTACCAGAGCAAGGAAGCGCCTCAAGACCAGACTTTATCTGGATATCCTGGTACGTCAACTTCTCAAATTCGTTAAAAAGTAGCAGCACGATACCTTGGGCAGTTGACAGTTCTAATATCTGGGAGTGACCATTGGGCAATGACCATTCAAGAGTCATTGGACTCTGTGCGGGTGAAAGTTGGAATGGTTTCAGCCTAACTGTATTAGTGTGTTTGGAGAGATAGAAGTTTTCAAAGGCATGGACCAGATCAGCAAGATCAACTGGGAGTTTGACTTTGGAGATTTGTGTTGGCCATTGGTGAGCTTTAAGCATTAACGGCTGAAAGATGAATGGAGTTGGTGACGCTAATTGGCTAATGTATTGAATTTGGAACTCTTTGGCTTTAAAGTGGTCTTGAATCATAGAGTTTAACGGTGCAAGGATCTCAGTATCGATATCAGATTGCATCAACGATATTAGTGATTCTTCAAGCTGTATGTTGTGCGTGGCAGAATTAATGAGTCTTTTAGCCAAATCGTTCTTGAAGTTTTTGATAAAGCTCTCCTTTGACTTGATGGACTTGATCACCAACATCGCATCTTGCAACACCTGTTGATCAAGTGTTGTGGTAACTGTCTCTGAAGTTCCTTTGAAAAAAGAATCAATGAATTTGAGCAGTTTGGTATTGATAAAGTTCGATTTCAGATTATCTGCTGATTCAATAGATTTCTGGAACGCATCTCTGAGCTTGTACTCGAGATCCTGGTCAGATAGGAGGAACTCTGAAACTATATAGTTGAATTGTTTCCTGGTTGTAATTAACTTGGATATCAACTCTTTCTCTTGGAAGTTGACGGTAATGAACTCTGATATGTACCCAAGTAGATACTCAAACCAGATTTTACTGAACTGGTTTGCTTTAGTTTCATCTTGGTCATCAAACTTTATAAACTTGAAGAGTGAGGAAACCAATTGGAATCGCTTGTTGACAAGGAGAGGGTGAATGATAACCGAAGCGTCTTCATTGAAGTTGGTAAATATTAAGTTCTTTACCACAATCCTTTTATATGTAAACCCTAATTTGGAATCAACAACAGACCACAGCTGAGCTTCGTACATCACCTCATTGTTCATAGTCTCAAAGATCTCATCCTTCTTGTCCATAGAAACCAGTTCAACGTGGCGCTTCTGATAGAAGTCCTCTGACTGTTGTTTCAAGTCAGAGAGAAGCAATTCTTCAGGTGTTATAGTTTTGAGTCTGTGGTAGGAAAGGGAGATTATTTCAATTTGGTTGGTGTCAAGGCTTACTCTGGCTTCATTCAAGGTGGCAGAGAAAGCCGACAAAATTGCACCACCGACATCTGGGTGCTGGTCATGAAACATGTGACTGATCAAATTCAGCGAATATTCTTTGATAGTGCTCTTCGTCGGGTGGTTCAACAGATAAGTTCTGTCTAGATAAACATAGAATCTCTCAAGGTTTGACATCGTACTGTTAACCGAATCCATAAAACGAACAAACACTTGGAGCCTTGCCAGCTCGTTTTCGGATGATAAAACGTCTATAGTGAACTCATTATCGAACCTACTCTTGATGAACTTGGTGATTGCCTCATACAGGAACTTTGTGAGTTTAGATTGGTATCTGTCTTTGCATAGAAACTCTACCCACTTGTACAACCGTTGATTGGAGACGGATAGTTTGTTCCTTTCAAGGAGACTGAGGGTCTCTTTTTGTAGTTGATTGTTTGCTCGTATGATCTCTGGTGACAGCTCTCGTGGCGCCATAATGAGCAGCTCGTAGTGTTATAATTTCCATAGAAGAGCGAAGCTGCTGGTTTGTTTGAGTGTGAGTTCGCGCTGAAAGACAAAAAAACAAAACCAAAAAAGGGGAAACTGGACTTCTTTACATCAACAACAGCAAAGCGCGGTAGTCATGTCTGAAGAAGCCAGAGCCTTATCCATTCTCTACAAACGTCGTGGTCACTTTGATGCCCAACGTGACCAGCTACTACGTCAGTTTCAACAGACTGAAAAGCACAAGAAACTCCTGGAAACAGTGAAGGGCATCGTGTCCCAAATTGTCCACAAGAACCCTGACTTGCTTCTCAAAAACAAGGGTCAAATTGCCGCACTAGTGGAGGGTGTAATATCCCTTAGAAACAACGACGTTGAAGGTGTCTCCAACGATGTGGATGTCTACGAACTCTTTGAAGAGGAGGTTAAGCAGAGTACCATTGGTTCTGAAGAGCTACGCGAGTCTATCCGTCGGCAATTGACAATTTTGAAGAATGAATCCGACGGCAATCAGTAGATTGACCCGGATTAGGAATTATACCTAATTAGGAAGATCTCGTCGCCGGACTTTTGCGCATTTGGGCTTTTGTTATCAGGAGAAAAAAAACACCAACAGGTGAAAAGGTCACAAACTCATTCCAACCACAATTAAATCTATCCTTATAGATTAGATTGCCTTATCATTTAAAAGGGCAACTGTTCAGCTGTTTTCAGCTAGTTATTGTTTGAGACTTCAACTTCTTTGAACTCCATTGGCAAAGATGAAGCTTGCTTCTGTTAGTCTTTTGCCTTTGACTTCTGCCCTCGTCATCCCTTACTTTGACCTCGATCTCCAACAAGTCCTGAACCTGGATTCCTTCCCTTCATTGCAACAACAGACCATTAAAGAAGTTGTTCCAGCCTATGAAGACTTGCCTCTTGTTGATTCTGAAACTTTCCAAGATTTGATGACTTTGGATGCTTTGAATGCGAGCGCTATCCATTTGTACAAGATTGCCAATGCTTCTTTTGGTCAGTTTGATCATCCAACAAGAGTGATTAATTCTCCAGGCCACTGGAAGACTCTTGGCTGGATCATTGATAGTTTGAAGGAAATGAAGGACTATTACACCTATGAGACTCAAGAGTTCAAAGCTTTGGATGGTAAAGTTTTTAACTCTTCCTTGAGTATTAACGGTGTTGATGCCGAGCTCAAACCTTTCCAATTGACACCGGCCATCCGTGCTTACGGTAGCTCTGTCTTTGTTGCTTCGAATTTGGGGTGCAACTCGACTGATTATGCTGGCATTGACCTGTACTCTGTTGCCTTGGTGAAGAGAGGTGTTTGTCCGTTTGGGCAAAAGTCTTCTCTAGCTGGTGCAGCCGGTGCCAAGGGTGTTATTATTTATGAAGAGGGTGTTGAAGACATTCTAACTGGTACTCTTGGAGAACCAACTTTAACTACAGTGGGAACCGTTGGTGTTCCTTTCAGCGTTGCCTCTAAGATCTTGGAATTGAGTACAGGCGCACTGCCATTGAAGATTGACTTGGTTATTGATGCCTATGTTGGCTATGTGAAGACCAAGAACGTTATTGCTGAAACTATTCATGGTGACCATGACAATGTCGTGGCTTTGGGTGCTCACTCTGATTCCGTTGTTGCTGGTCCAGGTATCAATGACGATGGATCTGGTACGATTTCTCTCTTGGAGGTTGCCAAACAGTTGACCAACTTCAAGGTCAAAAATGCGGTAAGATTTGCCTGGTGGTCTGCTGAGGAAGAGGGGTTGTTGGGTTCCAACTTTTATGCCAACAATTTGACTCCTGTTGAAAATTCGAAGATCAGATTGTTTATGGATTATGATATGATGGCTTCTCCGAACTACGAGTACCAGGTTTACAATGGTTCTAATGAGGCGAATCCAAACGGATCTGAAGAAATCAAGAACTTGTACATTGACTATTATGAGTCCAAGGGTTTGAATTGGACTTTGATTCCATTCGACGGGAGATCAGACTATGTTGGTTTCATTGAGAATGGTATTCCGGCTGGTGGTGTTGCCACGGGAGCTGAGGGTTTGAACTCACTCAATGGTGAAGTGTTGGATAAGTGTTACCACCAGCTATGTGACGATTTGGACAACTTGGCTTGGGATGCGTTCTTGGTTAACACTCGACTAATTGCCCACAGTGTTGCAACATATGGTGCTAGTTTGGATGGTTTCCCATTGCGTGATGTGAGCGTTACTGCTATGAGCAACGACTTTGTCTACAGAGGTGACTTCTTGGTCTATTAGATTCTGGAATTTACTGATAAATGATTGACTTTTTTTTTGCTTTTCTATGTCTATGTAGTGAATACAAAGAGCAAGAATAGGAGGAGTTTGATTACTCTGCTTCCCTCTGGGGTTCAAACAAACACATATTCACTGAGTAAAACCATTTGCAGGGAATTTGCTAAACAAAAATTTACTCCCACAATAGGAGAGGCGGAATTGTCCTCTAGCAATAATGGATAAGATGATAAGGCCTTGACTAAAAAAAACCTCACTCACTCAATTCCCCCACACACAGCAAACGACGAAGGTGATATCAAAGACAATGAGCGCCGCCTTTTTGCCCAGTAGTACTGGTGATCTGGTATTCACCCCACCAAGTCCTAGACAGATCCTACGTATCTGTCTTAACCTGAAGTATCTCATTGACAAGACTATCCCTGTCCAGTTGGAAGCGACTCAAGTTCTGTCACCGGATTCACGCATTCTCAATTCCCGTGTGGTTCAGTTGGTGCTGGAGGCTGCTGGTGGCAAAGGAAATGGGCGGAAGGACTCAAGCTCAAGAAACTACCGCTCGTGTCTTGTGTTTGCTCTCTTGAAGGTGGGCCGCTGGTACGGGGCCCTGGCAGATTTGGAGCTCCATGATGCAGAACTACACTCGCTTCGTTCAGCAGCTGCTCTCCACATTGCTGAATTGATCATTGAAAGAGAAACTGATGACGCGTACCTCTTCATCCAGATGTTGTGTCAGCGGTATGTCATCAACGAGAACACTGTCGACAGCGAGCCGGCGAGTGCAGTCGAACTGGCTGTTGATATGCATGCGACTTCACTGATTGGAACGTCTGGTTACCAGCGCTGTATGAAATGGCTTTGGCGTGGCTGGATTGTACAAAGTGACAGAGATCCAAGAGAGTATGTGCTATACAGAGATGTGGCAAAGATGCAGACCTTGGTCCATTTTTCACCAAACAGGATCAAGACCCCCTTGTACCAAAATATGCTTGAGATCGCCTTTTCAATAGTTTATCTTGCTCTATACACCCTAGTTGTCAACCGAAATGAAAAAGGTGTTGTGCCATTGAATGCATTTGAAATTCTGTTCTACATTTTCACTGTCAGTTTTGTGTGGGATGAGGTTGTGAAGTTGTACCATGTTGGCTACAACTATCTCAGTTTCTGGAGCGTATTCAACGACACAATGTATACTGTCATTCTGAGCTCTATGGCGTTGAGATTCCTCAGCTTATCACAACCAAGGGATTCTGACTCTGCAGTCAGGCTCGACGTTGCTTCGTTTAGAATCTTTTCCTGTGTTGCTCCACTCATGTGGTCCAGATTGCTACTCTATTTGGACTCCCAGCGCTTTGTGGGTGCAATGATTGTTGTTGTGAAGCTCATGATGAAGGAATCTCTTGTGTTTTTTGTACTTCTTGCCATTGTGATCTTGGGGTTTGTTCAAGGGTTCTTGGGCCTGGACAATGCTGATGGGAGAAGAGACGCCACGTCCCTGATTCTTTCCAACCTTGCAAGAACAGTTCTTGGTGGTGGAAGCTTTGATGCCTTTGACCGGTTTTCACCTCCATATGCTGGTATCTTATACTACTGCTACAGCTTTTTGGTCAGTGTTATTCTCCTCAACATTTTGATTGCCCTTTATGCGTCGGCATACGATAATATTGTGTCAAATTCGACGAATGAGTATATGGCCCTTCTTGCTGGGAAGACTTTGAGGTACATCCGGGCACCAGACTACATGGTTTATGTTCCACCACTGAACCTCATTGAGCTGATTATCTCACCATTAGGCTGGATTATTAATAAGAGAGCTAACGAAAGGGTCAGCTACTGGGTCATGGTTATTATCTACTTTCCTTTCTTATGTTATATCTCAATTATTGAGACAAGGGACTCTCGGAGAATCAGTTATAATCGTGCCAAGGGCGTTGCTGACGATGCGAATGAAGTTGATAGGGAATGGGACCTCACTGATGGATACCAGGACAGTGTTGAAGGGTTGTTGGCCTCTGATGGAACAGAGAATTGGAATGAGCGCAATAATGAAGATCTGAAAAAACAGCTGGCTGCTGAGGGGGCTGACCCTGATTTCAGTGTGAAGAGCCACTGGTTTGATAAGGTCAATAAATCAACTGCCCCAATGGCCGCAGGTATTAAGATTGGTGTGGGTTGGGAGTTATATCCTCTCTACAAGAAGATTGATGACCTAACAAAGACAGTTGAGGCTGTCTTGAAGGAGAGCGAAGAATTAAAGAAGGAGCTGGCAAATGTGAAACTTGCAAAACCTGATACTGCTACTGTTGAACAGAGGACATCAACTTGAATCGATGCATGTGGCATTCCATTGATAAAGGATAAAACGGAAGAATTAAACATTGTGTGCTTTGTCATTTGTACAAAGTCAACAGCTGAAAAAGAACTTAGAACACAGCCTTGAGCTCAGTCTCCAACTCAAAGACGGTCTTTGCAATCTTATCAACAAGCTCGTCCACCTCTTCCATAGTGATAGAGTAAGCTGGAGATAACAAGGCGTGCTCACCAATTGACCCATCAACGGTACCCGTACCACCTAAGGTGAACACACCATTGTTGTACAACTTGGAGGTAAACTTGCCCAAGTACCCCAACTCAATTGGGAACGGCTCTTTGGTCTCCTTGTTCTTGACAAACTCAATGGCCCAGAAACCACCGCCACCTCTAACGTCACCAATGGTCTTTGAGTCAGTAAGCTTCTCCTTCAATTGCTCACCAAGGTAATCACCAACATATTTAATGTTGGAAATCAAACCTTCCCTTTGGACCTTTTTTTGAACATCAAGGGCAACTTGGCAGTTGAAGGCGTGCGAGTGATAAGTTTGAGCCCCAGAGATGGAGGCACCTTTGTCCCTGAAAACCTTCATGATTTTTGGAGAGATCAAGATGCTGGCAATCGTCACGTAACCAGCTCCCAAAGTCTTACCGTTTGTTTGGATATCTGGGCCTTGGCCATTCATATACTGCTCCCATGCGTGGAAAGAACCCATACGGCCCAAACCACACATGACCTCGTCAAGGTAAAATAGAGCACCATATTTGTGACAAATGTCACGAACACCATCCAAATAACCTGGAATAGGGGTCTGACAGCCAAATGTTGAACCTGTCACAGTCTCTGCGATAAAGGCAGCAATGGTGTCTGGGCCTTCAGCGATGAACACGTCCTCAATTTCTTGAAGAAGGCGGTCCTTGTACTCTTCCAAGGTTTCGTTCTCAAGTTGAAGTCTGTAAGGGTAAACTGGCGAAACTTTGGGAGTGATTTCCTCTGGAAGAAGGATCTCCTTAAACTCTTTCTTTCTTGGGTTGTCGCAGATGGATAGAGCACCAAGCGTGAAACCATGGTATGACTGTTTTCTGGATACGAATTTAACTCTCTTCACGTCACCAGTCTCAATGTGATACTTTCTAACAATCTTGAGAGCATTCTCAGTAGCTTCTGAACCGGAACCAGTGAAGGTGGCGCTTTCAAAAGCACCTTCTGGAGAGTTGTCAATAAGGAACTTTGCAAGGGCCTCAGACTGCTTGTTACCCATTAGGAGAGGGAAGTTGTAGACACATTCCCTCGCAGCAACCGCCATTTTCTCAACAATCTCACCATCGCCATGGCCAACAGAGGAAACAGCGGCACCAGAGTTGCCGTCAATGAGTTCTCTCTTCTCACCGGACTCAGGGTCTAGCACAGTGATGCGAACACCTTTGCCGCTAAGGGCAAGTGGTAGTGGCTTGATAGCAGTTTGAAAGATCTTGGAGTTATTGTCAGAAGTCATTTGGTTGGTTAATCAGTTAGAGGAGAAACACACATCATCACAGAAGGGATATTTCACCCAATTGGCAGGCCCTTCGTGTTTAGTTAAATAGTCCATTTAGATCATGTGGGGGGAAGAGTGAGAAGAAGATAAGCGGAACTGGGCTCCCGTCGGTCGTGGTCAAAATGAACCTGCCTCTGCTGCCGTCTTGAAGGGAAAGTCATAGCGCGTGTAACTTTTTTGCCGCCCAGACAGGGTTACCTCGGTAACATAAAATAAGAATGAAATTTAATATTACATAAGCATATTACATAAGCATATTAGGACAACAGAACATTTCATCTTTAGAAAACTCTCGATTCACTAACATATTAACAGGGGCGCGCACAGGTATCTAGCCACCAGAACATGAAGTTGTCCGTGTGCGTGTTACTACTGAATGCAATTACAGCGTACGCCGATAGCATCAGGGATGGGCTTGTTGAGTTGGAGGCAGTTCACACAACAGAAGGCCCATCTCTAGATCTTTTGAATCGTTATGACGCGCTGATCAAAAACCACCATTCCGATCCATTGCTGTATAGAGCTTATGAGAAGCTGGGGTTAATACAGCTGTTTTTGAACAAAGAATCTCAAACCATGGAGAGTTTTGAAGCGTCATTGGAATTGAACCCACAGAATATTCCTGTAAAGAAGAATCTGTTTGAGTTGTACTTCAAGTTTGGGTATGAAGATAGATTCAATAGGACGGCACAGCAGTTGAGGCTCACAGAAAAGGATCCACTGTTTAAAGAGTTCAAGGAAAGATTCAAGATGATTGAGAGTTTAGTGGAAGCAAATGATCTAGACACTGCCATCAACCTGTCACAGCACAATTCACAGCTGAGAAGGCTCAGAGTTAGTTCTATCATTGGGAAAATGCCACTGCAAGATTACGCGGAACAGCAAGAACAATTCTCGAACCTAATTGATGACTATCTGAACCTGATCAAATCTGGCTCTTCCTCCAACACATCGGGCTACCTACGCAGTCTTTCCCAAATATACCTTTTCAACAAACTCGAAACGAAAAATGCGAACATCTTGCTTAAGAAGTGCTTGCAGTATAATATTGAAGACAGAGAGGCAATTCAGTCCTCCAAGTTCTTGAATAGGTATTCATCGATCTTGGAAAAGTTGGCCAAGTACAAAGCTATTTTCCAAGGCTGGAATGAAAAGGATGATATTGAAGATTTGCCAGATATCAATGAGGATGAAATTTCATCCATTATCCACGAGCTAAAGGACAAGGATAAGCTCATCAAAATCCGGAGAGTTAATGATAAGTTTGACACCAATCTGGCATTCCTACAATCACTGTCTCGTGAGTTCAATGAGAATTTCAAGGTATCAAACAACGGTGTTGATCTAACTGTGTTGAATCTTGAACTACTCCACAATATGAAGAAGAACAAAAAGGTGTTCAAAGCGTTGTCTGAAAAACTCATCAAAGCAGATAAATCACAGGAAAATTCACTACTCATTCTCATAACTAAAATTGAGGAGGCTCTCAAGAACAATGACTATGGAAAGGCCCAACAACTTTTGAGCCACGCCAATAAAAACATGAAGAAGTCTAGACTCATGAAACCAATACTTGACAAAGTGCATGCACATCAAAGGAAGCAACAAGAGCAGCAACAGCAGCAGAAACAGCAACGCCAACAACAGTTCCACCAACAGCAGGCTAGACAGCAGGGCCCTCCAAAGAATGACTATTACAAGATTCTAGGAGTTCCAAAGTCCGCTTCACAAACTGAAATTAGAAAGGCTTATAGAGACATGACCAAACAGTACCATCCTGACAAGTACAAGGGCGATCTATCCAAGGAGGATATTGAAAACAAGATGACCCAAATCAATCATGCCTATGAGGTCCTATCTGATGAGAAAACTAGAAAGGATTATGACAATTTTGGCGACGATCCAAACGATTCCGAGAGGCAAAATGGTGGTGGAGGAAGTGGTGGAGGAAGTCAACAATTCCGATATCAGGGAAATCCATTCGGTGGTGGTGGAGGATCTTTTGGGGGGTTTAGTTTTGGGAGTAATGGTGGTGGGTTCCAGTTTCAAAACGCAAGAGCAAAGCCAGGAAAGAGAGGAGGCTCTAAGCGAGGATAGAGAACATATATACGTGATTAAAAAACAGTTTATAGTTATTATTTCATCAATCATTAAAAACAAATGGAAATCGAGTTCCATTTACTGATATGAACCAAAAAAAATGCAAGTCTATTTCACTCAAAAGAAAGACTTTAGAATTGGATCCTCCTTCAAGTTCTCTTGAACCACATAATATATTTGCATCAACAAGTTTGGAAACTTGCTGTTGAAGTACCGGTAGAAGCCCTCGGGCAATGGTGTCATCTTGACAGACAATTCCGACGGCATATCGTTGAAATGGTTGTGTTTGTTTCTCAATGCTCTCAACAAGTCCATCAACTTATGACCCCAATATTTTCTATACGCTCCGAGGTTATCCATAAAGAGTTTATCAAATTTGACGCACCAGTCACCATTGGTGACAACTTCAGCTGCCCCTTCCAGCTTTTCCAACAGCTCACTTGGTGGATTTCTTGGTTCAACCTCAAATCGATCACTCACTTTCAATAGGAACTCAAGCTTCTTGGCACTAGACCAGAAGAACGGGTGTTTGAGAACCTGCTCAGTATTTGGTCTAGCCTTTGGATTTCTAGAGATCATCTTGGTGATGAGGTCTTTGGCCTCCTCAATATTCTCCGGGAGAATGTTCAACTGATCCAAGCAATATTGGTTTTTGATGACGTTTCCTTCACGTAGATACCTGTCACCAAATGGATGAGAGCCATTAGTCAAGATGTAGTAAAAGACACATCCCAGTGAGAATATATCAATAGCTCTAGTCAACTTTCTATTAGACAAAAAGTCAAACGCCAAGGCTTCGGACAGTGAGTTGTTGGTTGATGAAGCACCCAACGAGTGCTCACTGTTGATTGAATGGTTCAAACTAGTGATATTGGTATTCTCAAGCAAGAGTTCAGGGGCCCTCCAACCTGATGTTCCAGCAGCATGTTGGGTAGTGGCTTTGAATGAACTCTCATCTGCCTCTAGCTTCTTACAAAGACCAAAGTCAGAGATCAGGATCCTGACAGGTGAGAACTTGCTGTTGCTATTCTTCGTGTTCAATTTCTTTGGTGGCGCAACAAGGATATTTTGTGGCTTGATGTCACGATGGACAATCTTCAAGGAGTGCAGATGGTGTAAACCTCTTGCAGTTTGTTCAAGGACATTAACGGGGTTCATTAAACTGGAGAGTTCCTCATGTTGATATGATTTTTCAATAACATCCTCCAAACTTGCAGAACATAATTCAAGGGCAATGTAGAGGAATCTATCATTTGTTTCACTGTAGAAGTATCTTATAACATTTGGATGGTCATCACTTTCGGTTAAAAGGTTGATTTCCTGGGAAGCAACATCATAAAAGTCAATCAGCATTCGCTTGATGGCAACATTTCTGTTCTGGAATGTACCTTTGAAGACAACAGTACCATATGAACCGTAGCCAAGAACAGATTGTGAAAGTGTTAAGCCGGTTAATGAGTTGGAAGAAGACGAACTACTGGTAGTAGTTGATACTGCTGCCTTGACCAATGAATCTTCTGCTGGATTAGGGATAGAGCTCTGTGAGGAATGTGTCGATTCAGTAATGTTGTTATCAGTGTTGCTGTTGCTTCTTTTGGACTTCTTACCACCTCTGGATCCTCTCTTTCTCTTCTTGAGAGTGCCATCATTGACATTTTCTTCTGGCTCAACAATTCTAACCTCCTTCTTGAGTTTCTCAACGTGATCATCTTCAACCACAGCCACTTGGACTAGTTGTTCAAAAGTAGTAGCAACAATGTCCTCTTCTTTTTCAATCTCCTTGACAGGAATAAGAGGTTTCTCATCGAGAACATCCTCAGTTGGAGAAATCACCATATCTTTGTCTTTAAGCTGTTCAGGAGTCTCCTTAGATTTTGGATCATACGACAACTGAGAATTTTCATCCTCAGTCTTATTCCCGACAACATCGGTGGAAATCTTCACCTCGACAGGTTCCAATTCCTTTAGTTCCAGTCCATTCTTCTTCAATAAAGTCTTCAAGGAGGGAATCCAGTTCATCTTGACAGCAACATATCCAATAAGTCCCAAGAGAACCAACATCATGACGTTCTCAAAACATCTCAACAACAGCTTACCAACTACAGTATCGAGTATTCCAGGAGTCGATAGATGCGAAGAGGGGGCAAATGGTTCTGATGGCAAGCCTAGACGAGATCCTGGTCGGTTGTAATAACCGTACGGGTGCTGATATTGCTGGTACTGGTACTTTTGGTTACGCCCCGGTCCCATAGAATCAGGGGTCTCATTTTCAGGTAGTGGCTGAATCAATTTGGTTTCACCTGGGGGCAGTTGCTCATTAGATAGAAAGTGTGTGGGATAACCCAGTGATGCCTTTGTTGGGTAGGTTTGTCCATCAGCGTCGGGTATTAGTGGATGCACACCAATGATAATTTTGTGGAATTCTTCATTAGGTATGACATGGTTGAGTGCGGATTTGTAACGTTCACTTAGGGAGTAACGTGATGTTGGAGCAGATTGAACTAGTGATGGATAAAACTCACTAGACATGGCGTACCAGGAGCCCTGAGATGTAGTGTCTAGATATGTCCCTTTGTTTTCATACTCATTAAAGCCCTGAGGTGCCTTCAATGGATGTGGAATAGTGACAAAGGCGCCACCGTGAGGGTTGAAGTCATTGAGGACGTCAAAGACATTGACAACTGTGTCTGGGAGTTGACTTACCCATCTGGCAATCTTGGTATTCATGTCAACGGCCAAGATGGTTGCATCATGGAAGGGAGCAATGTATGTTCCATCTAAGGGATACTTATTTTGATCCGCAAGATCGTTATCCATTGTGTTTGGGCCCCATGTTGAGTAAGTCACGTTCCAGGACAAATCATTCCTGGAGTGAATGGTGAGTTCATAGGTGGTTTTCCCAATCAACACGACATTAGAGTCCGATGTACAATTGGCTATATCTCCTTGACAGGAGGAACCACCGTATGATTCAACAATCTCACCAGTGATGAGATCAACTCTGTAGAGTGAAGATTTCCTCGTGCCAGTATAGATCTTGTCATCGCTTCCAAGGGCGAATGGACTTTTTAATACCAGTGTGCTGATGGACACTGGCAGCTTGTTCAATCCAAGCCTTTTAGTAAAGAAGTATAGGTTACCATCAGCATAAGGCTCAACCATCCAAATCATATCGTCGTCATCAGTGGTTCGGTCGTAGAGCGAAAAGTTTGAGGATATCTGCACTAATGGTCCATCACCATCTATAGACCACAACTTCTCACCAGTGTCTCTGTGTAGTGCATGAAGACCGCCCTGAACATCTGACGCCAAAAGGAGGTTTGTGATTTTGTAGTTCTGAATTGGCCGCTGCCTTATGTATCCTCCAGATGATACTGCGACTGCAGCAGTTTGTAGAGAGGGTCCCAGATCCTCTGTGGCGGCTGGCGCTCTCAGAAGAGTGTTTTGGTCATTCTTTGGAATGGGCTGTACTGGACTTGCCCTATACAACCTGTTTGTTGTTAATGCGATCGCACATGTTGCTATGAGAACGCTCAGCAGATGTAGAAAATGGAGCAAACGCATCGGTTTTGTTTGTGCTTCGTTGTGTTGTGTTGTGTTGTGTTGTGTTGTGCTGTGATGGTAGTTTTGCTTAATCAGCGAAGGCGACTCAAAAAGGCACACTGATGTAATGAGAATGCTAAAAGAGTGGAACACGACAAGTAGGAGGGTATATGAGTGATGCTTGTGATTTGTGTAGATAGCTATATGGAAACCAAAAAAAAAATCAAAACACTGAATTCTTTAGGAGAGAGTACTGAGTAAAACTTTCTGGTAAAATCGTTCTTCGTCCCCAAAACAGAGCATTTTTTTTTCTTCTTCCCACAAAGGTTCTTTTTTTTTCCTTTTCATCCCGTTTTTGATGGTATTTCTTGACTGCCTATTTGGGAAAGCAAGTTGAGAATGAGCAATTACTC
Source organism: Barnettozyma hawaiiensis (assembly GCA_003706665.2). NCBI lineage: Eukaryota > Fungi > Ascomycota > Saccharomycetes > Phaffomycetales > Phaffomycetaceae > Barnettozyma > Barnettozyma hawaiiensis. The sequence continues at coordinate 170,481 of PPLY02000012.1, read as the reverse complement.
TTAGTAGGGAAAGGAGGAAGAGAGAAAGGGAGAGACAATATGAATATGCGTATATACTAAAATCTCCACCTGAATTATGTAGCCAATCACAATCACATCTACAGCCACCTCCACCACCACAAATATTATATGCGTTTGCGAACATTTTGCAGTGGTTGGAGTAACGTTTTCATTTGCTGTGCGGACTTTATGCTGTTGGTGTCAAATCATTTTGTAAGACACAAGTGTTGTACAAGTGATGTCATTGGTCAAAAACACACCTTGCCAAGATCTATCACCACTCCGATTTCCGTACCGTACAAAGCAGGAGCCGCACAGAAGCCCTTTTTGCTTACTGCGTGGTTTTTGCTGTTCCCTGCTGCTAGTGACCCTAATACTGGTACGGCCAACACTCCGAAGGGTATAAAAAGGCAACCTTAACCACCTTTTTCAAACAGCAACAATAACGGACAGTAAACAAATAACCACAACAATTACAACTACTACACAAACAATGGCGTGCGAATGTAAATCATGCTCTACCTCCGGTTGCACTTGTGCTCCAGGTACCTGCTCCTGTACTGACTGTGTTTGCGGTAAGCCAACTGCTTGCAAATGTTCTTCATGCAAGTGTGGAGAGACATGTCCATGCTCTTCCAAGGATTGCACCTGTGAGAAGAAGTAATTCTCTCATTCTAGGTAATGTCCTCACATACAACACTACACACTGGATATTTTGATCTCCGGTGCTAATTTCTGCTTGTTTGAAGGGTTTCTTTTTAATAGTTTGTTTTGTATGCCTACGTTGATTAATACATTTGTTTTGATTTCTTTTTGATTTGATTGACTGTAGAATGGCATTGATCGTTTGTGTATATTTTTTAAAGCTCTCAATTGTACAATTGTATCACCACGAGCTTGGATCGAATGAAGATTTGTGCGATCGATCATCGCTCGTTTTAAATTTTTGTTTTGTGGGCAGACTCGAGACTGCCGGGCCGGGCCGGGCCGAGTTTTTGAGAACCGGATTAGGATTCGTTACTTGGGCACACGTCTACTAGCCAACTCTGGTAGGGGCAGCGCCTTGGTGAACTTCAAAAGCTCTGAAAACTAGATGTACACACATATATCCACATATATCAGGCTACTCTTTCATAACGTTAATTTCTCTCCTTCTGTGTAATGTCATAACAGGATACAACAAGTTTATCTTATAGGGATCTGAGATCATGTATTGTGATTGCGTACTGCTGTCTGGGGACTCCTTGGACGAGCTAAAAGCCTCGCCTACTTATGATCGTCTTATGCTTGACAATAGAGATTCATCTATTTCCTAATGAGGCTTAAAGCGCATTAATTTGTTGGAACAAGTAACTGCTGTGTTTTGAGGCGTGAGCTTCCCACCACTATGATACCATTGAGTTTCTTTTTTGTTTTCCACAGAAATTGTTTTGAAAGGGTCTATTGTCCTTTCCGAAAAGGGTAATAATGAACTTCCAATTGGGATGAGGTTCCCTTCTGACACAAGCGGCCTACTGGGTTTTTAAAGAGATGGGAAGCCTGTATATCTTTTGTTCAGTTTTGTGAAATCCCCCTTCCTTTCCTTACCACTTCTTCGAAACTGCATACAAAAAGACAATGAGTAACGACTTCTTTGGAGGCACTCTGCCTAACAGCTTTGACCACCCAACACACCAGCCTCTTAACTACACAACTGTAGATGGACCAACTTCTGTCACTTTTGAGGATTTCGATTACTATCTCCATGTGCAAATTAACAACTCAATCATCCTCGGTGTCAGAATCGGTGCTGCTGGGTTAGCCATGTTGGCACTCTTCATTGTCAGTCGTAACAGAAAGACCCCGGTTTTCTTCTTGAACCAAGTGTGTTTACTCTTGACTATCATCCACTCTGCCCTGTATATCAGTTATCTTCTGGGAGAATTTGCAACCTATGCGTACCAGTTCACGGGATTTCCAGATGTCATCACCCAAAGAAGTGTCAACATTAGTATTGCCACAAACTTCTTCCAAGTCATATTGGTCACTCTTGTTGAGACTTCGCTAGTGTTTCAAGTACGCACAATGTTCCAGGGTCCAACATCAAAAAGGTATACCATGCTGTTCACTGGTGTTTCCTTAGCCATCGCTATGAGTTGTGTTGGGTTGTACCTGTACAATTTTATCAAATCTGCATCTCTGGCGTTGACCAGTGCAACCAGTCTATATTCAAGCCCTGCCCTACTTGCTCAGACAATTCTATTCTCCTCCTCAATCAACTTCATGAGTGCTGTGTTGATTGGCAAATTGGTCCTTGCAATCAGATCAAGAAGATACTTGGGTCTTAAGCAATTTGATGGCTTCCACATTCTTCTCATAATGTCAACGCAGTCATTGGTTATCCCATCTGTGATTTTAATTCTCACTTATGCAATCGATGGCCTGGAGAGAATATCCCTACCATTAGTCGCTCAGCTATTGGTTGTTTTGTCATTGCCATTGTCATCCATGTGGGCCGCATCGGCGAATAACTCGGCTGCACCAATGTCAAGTGGCCAGCATTCATACCCACCATCTAGTTTCAAGTCTCCAACTGGCACAGAGTCCTCCTTCTATACTCAGACACTGAGAACAACGGATGATGAAAATAGTAAGAAAATGTTTGACTACGAGACTAGTGTTCCTGCTGAGGGATTGACAACACCATCTACCGCAATTGATGAGGAGGGTAGAAAGTACTGGATGACACAATACAGTGCTGATTTTGATGATGATGAGGGTGTCGTTCACAAAACGATTCACGAGATAAGTAACTCTAGTGATAGTTCGGTATAGGTTTCTTTTCCTTTTGTTTTGTTTTGTTTTGTTCGTTTGTTTTGTCTCACTCCCCAGTTTGATAAATATATATTAGCTAGAAGTTTCGTGATATTTCTGTACCACATCGCACACTATGAGTCAACAAGGGCTATATTTTATATACATACAATCCTCATTATACGGCCTTTAGAAGGAAGTGTTTGAACAAGACATGTTCTAAAAGTACGCAAACTTTGAGTTGCAGCGCAGCATTCAAACATGTAGGATTAATTTGTTTAACTCAAGGGAAGGAAGGTTTTTAAGAACTCCAGAAAGTTGATGCAAGCAACCAAGCAGAGAACAGGTTAAAAATATAGTGCATGTAGTACAACGACCGCACACCATATATGAGGGTAAACCAACTGAACCAACCTAGAAGGAACAATGTCACATATTTCTTAAGAACAATTGTATCAGTCTTGGAATCCTTCAAGTTTGCTGGGGATGATGATACAAACATTTTCAAAAATCTCTCTTCGTATGCGACATGACAGTATATCAGGAGAATGATAGGAAGGATCGCAAGAATGTTGTGATGTGACGTGAATCGCGTCCGCCAGCGGAGTAGAACATTGTGGAAGAACACGATAAGAATCGGTATATTGACTGGTATCATGAAGAGCATCAGCATCAAGATGGAGACGCTATAATTAAAGAAGTTTACCTTTGCTGGATGTTTGGATTTACTATCGGGAAGCTGCTGCTTGAGCTGACTGACAGTCAACATTTCTTGGGCGTTCAGGAACGACTTGGTAGTGATAGAGATCTGCGTCATTGTGCAAATAATAACAGCAAACTGGAAAGGAACATAGAAGCACACAAATAGACATAAGAGAACTACCCCAAGGCCACTCTTTCGGTACCTGAAATGTTCCCCTTTAAAAGCCGAATTGATTTTACTCTTGAACTTAGAAGCAGGTGATAGCAACGGCTGTGCCTTTAGCACAACAAATAACACAATTCTCACAAACCGATAGATAGTGAAAACCAAAAAAATAGCAATGAGGTAGAATAATGGAGCAATTATAAAGAGGTACTTTTCTTCCAGCCCCATCAAATATGGATTCAAGTGAACGTTAGGGAGTTTCAAAGGATTGCTCTTTCCAATAGGATCTAAAATGTAAAACACGTACTTCAAAACAGGGGTTGACGCCATAATAGACAACATTGATAATGATGCAATAACCGCATGTGTCTTATGGCATAATACATTGAGCGCATCTTCAAAGTCTGGAAAGTTCCCACTCAGGAAGAGTTCTCGGAATTGAATGAACAGGACCAGGGTGATGACAAAGACTGGGAATGAAGCAATGGCAAGTCTGTACTTCAAAATCAGTAATTTCAAACTGTTGAATAGGTCGATGCTCAGCTCAAGGGACATTTTGGAATTCTGAGGTTTCCAGACTTCGAGATGGAGGTTGCTTTTGGAGACAAATGGAGTGTAAGGAGCAACACCATGAAAAGTCAACATCTTCGTTTTCTGAAGTTGCAAATGCCATTTTGATTCAAATGGATCTGAAATATACTGTCTGATAAATGGTGTGAAAGTGCCAGCTTCAGATGGCAAAGTCGTGGTCAGTTTAAAAACAAGGAGCGATGTCCAAACATTCTTAATTGATAGGTCCGTGACAAGAGATCCAGGTCCAAGAGAAATATTGACACCAAATAGAAGCTCAAAGATAGAGTAAGTGACGTTTCTTGAAGATCCTGAAGAATAAGTGTAGAATGGGCTTCTAGGCTCGTGGATAATATATTTGTACTCATTAGCGATGATAGAATCTAAGGTGATTCCATGGAAAGGTGACAATTGACCACTGGAGGATGAATCTGCAACTGAGGTTAGAGAAGAACCAGGGTTAGGGAGCATAGCAAATGGTATCGCCAAACAATTATATGACTCTGTGGATTCTGATTCATTTGGAACTGAATTACATGCATATACGGTGCCCTTATCCTTGGCCAAGATGGCAGTGGATTGGTCAATGGGTGCCTTGATGTACTTGCCTGTTGGTGTGCCAATCTCAGATTTTTCTATAGTTAATGTGGTCTCTGCGAATATCCTAGAAAATGGCTGCTCAAGACCAGACAGGAATATTCCTTTAAACGCAGTCATTCTTTCTGTGAGAGACTTAGTCTTGGAAGGTGAGGTGACATCAACAACCTCATATAAAGACTTGGAAATCTTCTTTCTCAGTTGATCGCACCAAACAATTGCCAAATGGTCGATTGATGTCCAAACCTCTGGGATAGTAGATGTGTATACAGTGAACCCATTAGACATTGGCACAACACCTTGGTGGGTAGTGTAGTCCGCAGGAAGGACCTGATCTAGTGCACCACCGGTGATAGACACCAGCGAAATATTCATCAATCTTTGATCAGCCAAGGTATCAACGTTATCAAAAAAGGCTGAACGCCAGAACTTATCAGTGGATGCATATATGTTCAGGATGTCGCCGTCAAATGTGGCTGGAGCTACTGCATGAGGGGCTGCCAAGGTGAGAATAGTATTAATGGAATCCTCCTTGTAGTTGGGAAGTGTAAGCATTACCCTGGATACGACTCCACCCATTGAATGGCCAATGATTATGACGGACTCGGGAACGACAGCGTTGTGCGCATTTGAGTAAAGTGATAGGATGAAACCGATAGCATCATTGAGATACTCCGCTTGGTCCAAGAGGGTACGGCCGTGGAACGCAGTGAAATCCTCGTTGAAATGTGCAGTGAACACATCGAATTGAACTCCGCCAGCTTCGTTATAGGCCAACTCAGCGGCTACTGAACGCGCCTGCTTATAAGAGCCAGCATTGCCAGGAACAAACAGCACCGGTACACCATTCAGGGAATCAGGACCTCGCTGTGGTGGTTCCTTTTGCTCACGGTAGAGGTACAGTTGGTATTTTGTTGCCAGACGTGTATGTGTTGAATCCAGTCCAGTCAGCCTCAGGTATGATGGATACATGTAGATGCCGGTACAGTGGTTAGTGTCGGCATCGTCAGCGGGAAGATACACAGAGCGCAAGAATGAAAACCCCAAAATGAGTAAGACCACAAACCCTAAGAGGGCTGACTTGTGGACGTGACGCATTGATTGCGCAGATACTACTTGGCTCGTGATTACTTTTATTTATGGAGAGTTACTAGCAGATGTTGTGTACCATACTCTTTTTTTTCTTTTTTTTTCTTTTTGACTTTTTTGGAACTGTGAGACGCGGTGATGCTGCGTGCTGAATCAGGAGCTGAATCAGGAGCTGAATGGACACGATAGTAGAACGTGTGGTGAAGCTGTGCCCACAGCTGTATTCATCTGGAAGCTATAGGGAGCTCATTATCGTGACCACTCAGGCTATCACCTACATGGACTCACTTTCTGATGAGACAGTGGCAGAGATAAGACAGTATTACGGTATGGCTCGGACGCCTGTCTATCACAAGCGGAATGACAAACCACACCATCCTCGTCTTGCCACTGTGCTTGAGTACAGAGCTACTGTATATGAGAAAACTGGAGAAAGGGAGAAGGCCATCAAGGACGCTCGTCGTGCTATTGACGTGGATCCCTTCAGTCCAAAGGGCTATATCAGACTGGTTAAACTCTACAAACATTTGTCACTAAAAAGAGCAGAAGAGGTTGGCAATGCAGGGCTACGGAGACTGGAGCATGGCGTAAGGAAGTACAAGATCGAGGTGAACCAGCGAGGTGTGGAGATCTTGCGCAATCTGGTGGGTGAGCTGGAGACAATGAATAAGAATAAGAGAAAGGCGAAAGACAATGTGGAACAGGTAGAAAAGGGACAAAAGAAGGCCAAGATGATACCAATAGCTCCAGAGACCTTCCAAGTTCAGAACTGCGTTGAAGTGGATACAAGACCCTTGGATATCATCCTTGTATTCCCCAGCGAGATAATTGAGCAGATATTCTCCTATCTATCAACCTCCGAAGCCGTCAAACTCATGGCGATATCACGATCTTGGCACAGTACCATATCCAATCTCAGCATTTTTAGGAAACTCAACATGAGATCACAGGCGTCACTGCAGGATCTACAGGCTTGCCTCAAGTTGGTTAACGGTAAACAAGTTCAAGAAATCAATTTCCCATCCATTCGCCGTTCAGATGAAGCGAAAGTCTTGAAGCTACTGTTAACCAAGTCTGATATTCGAGTGAGCAAGAGCTTATCCCTCAACTTGGTAGACTTTGGTATGAAAATGATTGTCAACCAACTTTCTGAGGGTAATAACATTATTGGACTACAAAAACTGATACTTTCTTGCCCCTATGATTTGAACTTTGAATACAAGTTGCTCAGGAAGCTACCTAGTCTTCAATCTTTGACTATCAACACATATGGATATTTACAGCCACAATTGTCACCTCCCACGACGATAGTTCCATCCTTGTTCCAAGGCCTGCACACATTACAAATCTATGGTGAAGGGAAGAAGATTATCCCTTTCCAAAAGCTATTCGAGTGGGATGAGCACATCTACCCAAACCTGAAGGTGTTGGTTTTCAGAAATTGCAACTTTGAAGTTATTAATAGTGTTAACCAACATTTCAACTTTCTTAATAAATTCCCCAACTTGATTCAACTCAATTTTGAAAGCAGTGTGAAGTACTCCTTTGAGCAGGTTCTTACCAACGTGAACGAATTTCACAATCTCCAGTATTTCCAACTCAGCGAGGTTTCATGTGCAAAGAACAACATGTTCACCAACTTCCTGAATAACCAGCAGATATTCAGGAACAATATTCAATTCATCTTCAAGAATCTTGTTGTTTTGAATTTGTCCCATTCTTCAATTCAGTTCCCTGCTCTGTTGAAAATTCTCCAGATAACCACCACCAGTCTACAAAAACTGAACATTGCACAATGCCCTAATCTTTACTTCAAAGCAGGACCATTTAGCCAAAACACTCCATATACCTTCATATTTGACGAATTTGTGAAGTACACCTTCAACCTACGAACATTGTCTCTTAATGAGTCCTTAAATTTCAATGACTTTGCCATCACAGAATTGATCCAGGCAATACAGAAATGGGATGGACTCAAATTGCTAAAAAACCTTGATCTGAGTAACAACTTAGATATCAGCGGGTACAAACTTCTTGATCTCGTTAAACTCAGACCATTGAATGTCCTTGTCGTCAACGGTATGAATATCAAACCAGAAACAATTAGGATGATGCAAAACAGAAGGTATGTAAGCAAGGTTGAGTGTAAAGTTAATATCCAGGGAAGTTACACAGTTTGATTGAGTTGCGATTATTTCCTTTTGAAGACATTAGACTTCAACGGGCTGGACTTGAGCGGATTTGATTTGGATACTTTGAAAGACGTACGTTTCAACTTCAGCGTAGCACCAGAAGAAGAGAAACTTGACAATGGTTTATTCAATTGGAATTTTACAGGCTTGGTCTCACTTTCTCTCTCGACTTCATTCTCAGCCTTTGAGGGTTGTTGTACCTTTTTCTCAGTTTCCTTGTGTTTCTTTATCTGTCTCTCAAGAAGTTTGTTCGTCATGTCTGCAGCATCTTGGTCATCCTCCTTATTCTCCTTAGCCTGGCTGGTACTATTTCCATTGTAGATGATGTCCAAATTATTCATACTATCATCCTCTTCATCCTCAGAATTTCCTCTTCGAATATTGACATGACCCTCTGAGTGCATATCCCTAATGAACTGACCCAATGAGCTCCATTTAGTGGAATTCATGTGAATATGCTGCTTGTCACTGATCAGCTCATTGTAAAACCTATTGACATTGATGTAGTTCTTGTGGGAAATTCTCAGCTGAGTGAGGAATTGTGATTGGAACTGTTTACTGTAATTCTCAATGTCTTTGTATGTCAGCGATTGTATCTTGGTGATGTGTGGCTGTGAACGAATGTGTGATTTGAATCCATTTGAGTCACGGCACTGTTTCTCACATATCTGACAGTAGAATTTCAGTTTTTGTAGTCCTGCTAGTTTGAGCTGTTTTGAGAGGTACTTGGGCGAGTTGAAATCCTGGCTCATGATGTAGTTGCTTTCTCCCTACCTCCAGTAGCCACCTCCAGACTCTTCTGTTCCGTTCCGGTTCAAAAGAAAGATATCGTAATCGTACACTTTTAATTTTTTTTTTTTTGTGATTAAGTAAGGTTGGTGAGTTTTACATAGACCGACCCAGTTGCCACCGAATATATACACGAAACGGAAACTGTCACCAGCCAACCATGTTTAGGAATCCATTTTTAACCAATCTGTCTTCTATGAGATCTTTCAACATAGCGTTTAGACGACATGCTTCGTACGTTCGCTTTGCCAACCGTCGAAGTCCCACTTTTGAGCTTACTCCAACCAAGCTGAGATACATAGCCTTTGGTGCTGGTGGATTCGGAGTGTTCTACATCTCCAATCTACAGGAAGCTCCTATATCACACAGAAAGAGGCTGATATGGGTCAGCGAAGGTCTTGAGAGAAAGTTGGGTGACTATTCATACAACCAATTGCTTGGTGAATTCCATGGGAAGCTTTTACCACATCACCATCCAGTAACCCAAAGAATTGATCAGATTTTCAGAAGGATATTAGCTGTATCAGAACTTGCTGACTCAAACACTGACTGGGAGATAAATGTCATCAACGATCTTAAAGCACCACCAAATGCGTTTGTTCTTCCAAACGGTAAGATTTTTATCTTTAGCTCTATGATCTCAATTTGTGCTAACGACGATGGGATTGCTACGGTTCTCGGCCATGAGTTTGCGCATAAGCTAGCACGCCACACTGCAGAACAGATGTCTCGTGCTCCGTTCTACTTAGCTGCAGGCTTGCTGTTGAATGGAATATTCGGTAGCTCGGGGAACTTGAACAGTGTGCTTATCCAAACTCTATTCAAATTGCCTGCGTCAAGAGAGATGGAAAGTGAAGCCGACTACATCGGGCTAATGCTGATGGCTAAGGCGTGCTTTGAACCTAGAGAGAGTGTTAATCTATGGCAGAGAATGAAGCATTTTGAAAGAACTCAAGGGGGTGCACACATTGCAGAGTTCTTAAGCACACATCCAGGGAACGAGACCAGAATCCAGAATTTACAAAACTGGATGGGTGATGCTCTATCTATGAAAAGTCAAACATGCTCTGATATGCAAAGCTTTCGGGACTTTAGACTGATATAATGGATCTTATGCTTTGGCGTGTATGTGATAATCGGAATTAGGAGCATTTTGCTGGTATGAGATGGGGAAAATCAAAAAAATAAATAAGAAAAAAAAAGTGTAGGGCTGTTTGTAGAATGTAACCAATGATATTATATAACACCTACACTTTTTGAAACATTATATACTGATAGCTATGGAGAAGAAGAAGCCTCAGTTCAATCCCCTTGATATAACGGAGTCTCTAGGCTATCAGACTTTCCGTCGAGACTCCCGTAAGCCCTGGTCAAAAGAGGAAGATCAGCAACTACATGGACTTATACACCACAACTTATTGAAGATAGGGTTCCAGCATGGGATTCAGGAGCTGAAAGACAATGAAGACATTGTGAATGATGTCAATTGGGAGGAGGTCAGTGACACCTTGAAGACGAGGAAAGCCCGAGACTGTAGAAAAAGATGGGTAAATTCCCTGAATCCCAACTTGAAGAAAGGGAAGTGGACATCACAAGAAGACGAAAAGCTTCTCGAGAGTTTCAAAAAGTTCGGCTCAAGCTGGCAAAAGATTGCTATGGAGATACCGGGGAGAACTGAAGACCAATGTGCTAAACGATATATTGAGGTTCTAGATCCCAACACTAAGGACAGATTAAGGCCGTGGACTATGGAAGAGGATCTAAGTCTCATCAAAAAGGTGAAGACCTATGGAACCAAATGGAGAACCATTTCTCTTGAAATGGAGAGCAGACCTAGTTTGACGTGTCGAAATCGTTGGAGAAAGATCGTGACAGATGTCGTCAGGGGAAAGGCCAATAGTGAGATAAAAAAGGAGATCGATTCCATCCAAGGAGGTCTTTCTAAAGTTGAGGAGCTGAGTGAAAACTTCCAGACGAGGAAGAAAAAAGATACAGATGCTGCTGGTTTGAATAGCGCCGAGGATATCCTCTCCAGTTTCCAGAGTGAACCCCTCCAAGCTTCCAAATCATCACAGCACAGATATTCGCCGTTTCCACAGGCTCTCACATATATCGACCCTCCAGGCTATGTTGGGCAAAATTCAAACTTAAATGAGGAGTCACCGAAGCCAATATCTATTGAGATGGACTGGAAGTACACTTTAAAGGATACTTCGGGCTTGACATTATCTAACGGTAACATCAGCTCTGATGAGCTTGCTAAACAGCTTCTTGACAAGGCTAAAAAGCATGACCTCAAGATCTCGATTCACCAACACATTCACCACCACTATGGATCCACCAACCAGAGTCAGGGGCTCAAAGTTCAGAGTCCAGGAGATTCGTCCAGCAATGTCAGTGGAAATAATACCACGGGGAACGAAGATTTGGCTTACAGATATTCACACTTCAACTACCTTTCACCGATGGCACAGCCGCAGCTACAAAGTTCTAATCTAATTTCAAGAGACAATGATTTAACTAGGTTGCTGAATCCGCCATCCCATCCGACCCAACCACAACCACAGAGCGAACTTCAGCAAGAAATGTTTGATACTAGCAGCTCCAAGAGAAGACATTCCAACAGTAGCAGTAAAGTTGGAGGAGGTCCTCAAAACAAGCATCGTCATTTGGAAGATACCCTTGGATATGAGGAACTCGAAGATGAGCTTGATTTCTGGGAAACAATGAGAAGTCTATCCTATTTCAACACAAATAACCCAATTCCTGGAGCTTCCAAAACTATTAAGAGAAAAGGCGGTGCTAATGAAGATGATGACGATAGTGATAATGACGTGGGATTGTTCTATGGTATGGAAGAGACTGTTGATACCGATTTGGGCTTTCCTGGTCCTGTTTTGCCTTTCAATCCCTCTTGATGTAAAAAACATGCAATACAAACAGTCAAGTAATGATAAAAACAAACACATTTATGCAACCTCTTTATCAAACAGTAGCAGCAGTAATAACTTAAAACCCCATTGAACCACCAACCACAATGTGCAATTATATTCTCCTGTCACCTCACCACCACATCTTCTCATCTTCTTGTAAAATAACTAGAAGCATTCATTAGACCAACGGTGCTGTCATACGTAGACTCTCCGAGATCAAGATATTTGGCCACATACGGTTGCAGATCCTTGCCAAAAGTGTCTTGCTTTGGTGTGATGCCTGTATTACGCTTTATGCCAGCGAGGGCTGTGGAGACAATTACAAGGTCGATCGACAGGTGGACAGCTTTACCGATCTGTATGTGGGTTTGTCAGTACATATTTATCAGGTTAGTTGCGTTTAGATAAACTCACAAATGTCATTTGAGCTCGATCCTCTGTGTATTGCTGCAGTGTATTTTGCGAGTTGGAATGGGAGGCCAAAACAAAAGGTTCTGGATCACTTTTCCGGGTAATGCTAATAAGAATCAGACCCCATAAATATATGGTGTCTGGGTTAACACAGCTAGGTGGGAAACTTTCAAAAACATTTAGTCCTTGTTCACCCATAAAGGAGAGGGCTCTACCTTCTTTTTGTTTGCAACCACTATGATTCCATTTAGAAATTCACTCAGACTGACCGTCTTCCCTAGGTTGACGCCACTTAGAAGTTTAGGTCTCGGCGCACTTCGTTTGCAGTCCAGTGCAGCACCGGCAGCAGCACCGGCAGCAGCACCGGCAGTAGCAGCGCCAGGAGGTAAGAAGCCAATGACTGTGGACAGAGAATTACCTAATCCGCTCAAGGACCGTAATCGCAACCGTATCCAGTTTGTTTCTTTCTGGATTCTTATGGGTGTGTCAGCAGTTCTAATTTTCAATTATGAGAAGACCACCTCTCCTATTGTGACAACAACACTTCATTTCCTTAGAAGATCACAAAGCATCAGAGAAGTTCTGGGTGATAAGATCGACTTTAGCTCCATGTTCCCCTGGATTAGTGGTGAGTTGAATCAAGTGAAGGGTGTGGTGAACATTACATTTGAGGTCAAGGGTTCCAAAAATAGTGGTATTGTAAGATTGGTTGCCGACAGAGAGAATAAGAACCAAGATTTCTTAATCCATGAGTGGACTTTGACTGTTGATGGGGTCCAGTATGATTTGTTTGAGGACAAGACTGTGGATTTTGGTGTTTGAATGGGTTTTATATACAAAGAATTAGTGCATGTACATAGCGAATACGAGAATGAACTACCTACAACTCAAGACGGAGCCAGCGTCTTTCTAAATAAAAAAAACAAAGCAGAGGACATATATCAATTTCATATTGGCATATGTGAAGTGTCATTGGATGGGTTCTAAGGCATGTTTGGTTTGGGTCTCAGGCTCTCGATGTATTCTCGCTTACTCTCAGTGTAATTTGTAAATTCATTCTCATATTGGTCTTCTTCCTGGATTTCATGGTCATTTGCCAAATCATAGTTATTCTTCAGGACATATTCCGCTTCATCAATATTTGCACTCGCACTAGAAGCGGACCTACTGAACTGTGGTCTTTTGTTGAAAAATGGTGTAGGTTGTTGAAGGGTCCTAGCCAAGTCTACCGAGGAGTTATCAGTAAATGAGCTAGGTCCCTTCAAGGCCTTGGTTGGACTATCAGTCCCGTCCATAACAGGAACAACATCACAATAGAAGAAATCAGTGGTAGGGTTGTTGGAGTTTATTGAAGTGTTTGATTCTTGAATTGTGCCAGAGTTGCTGTTGTTTTGAAGGTTGGACAATGAGGAGTTTCTTGATGATGGCCCAAAGCTCATTGATGACTTGAGTTGTTTTCTATAAGCGGGTACAAATCTCTTTTGTTTCTTAGAGTCCTGAACTGGTGATGATTCACTATGTTTCTCGGTCTTCCCGTCATCACTAGAGGTAGATGACGGACCAGCATGATCAGCACCCAGATGATGCTCTTGATTGAACTTAGCAGTACTTTTGTTGGGTATCTGCAAGCCCTCGATATTGTCGTAACTCAGATCCATATTTACATCCTGGAAACGCTCGTCGTTCAGATCCTCAAGATCTTCTCTAGCCAACCGTCTTCGAGTCTTAAAAAAAAAGTAGAAGGCCACCAGTGAAGCAACAAAGAAAGGTATTCCTACCGCACATCCCACTGCTACTCCTGTCTGATTTACCATTTGTGATGATGAGGGGGTTGTGAAGATTGATGTAAACACAGAGTCTTGTGGAATGGAGGAGGGGTTGTTGTTGTTTGTTTATCTTCTAATCAAGAAGAATTAGATTGGAAGCAGATGAAGAGGGGTTCAACAGTCTGAAGCTCTCTAGTAACCGATATGTACCTCAGTGTAGAGCTATAGAGAACAACCTGGTAAGAGGAAATATGATTTTTTTGACAGTTTTGAGAGGTGGTAATATGAGTGTTGGAATTGGCGGCGCTCCACGGACAAGGATTAATTTTAAAATGCTCCTCTTTGGTTGTTTGCGAAAGAAAAACTCAACCAGCCAGGTTCTCCTAAATCGGGAAGTACGTGAGATCCGGATGCGTCAAAACTTTCGCCACTTGGCTCAACTTGGCTGGCCCTGCGGCATTTTAGGGAATGACGGATATGGCCACATTTTCGCAAGTTTGCGAGTTTTCGCCAAAAATCACCTGCCGATAAATTACTTGATATGGACAGGTGCAGGAATGGTGGTTTTTGTGAACGGACAGGCAGGTCTGTTTTTTTTTCACTGTTGATCTGGAGCGAGATTTTTTTGTTTGATCTAAGGTTGGTTTAGATACCATTAGCCATTAGCCGCCCTCCGACATCTGGCGATTCAGCTTTCCAGGAAAGTTTTACTGGACTGTCAATTGTCAGTTTGATTAATACCCTATCAATATATTCCAAGAGTTGAAAGCGTGTTGGATCAGCGAACTGACTGTTGTGTGTGACGCGTGTGTCTGTGTGTGTCTGTGTGTTTCCCCCAGGTTCAGTTTTTAATACTACCATTTAGATGGCAGGCAATGATTCGATACCATTTAACCAGGGTCCACAGCTTCCCACACATGGAGAACCATCCAGATCACACTTCGATCAACAGTTTATACGACAGTCTTCCTCCTTCAATCCTGATTCAAACGGAAGTGAGAATATAGTGGATCTGGGCATGGATCTAGTTGGGTTTGGTGTAAGCAAGCCAAGTATGAGATCAAACGCCTATAAGGAGATCTACAGGTCCACTACTATTTCAAATGATGCAGCTGAAGAACTTGATCTGCAATTTCTCATCTTTGACAAAGATCATCCATCATCGCCTGAGATAGTTGAACATTTATTTAAGGAGTTATTAGTTGGACGGTCTTTCTCCGCTGATGCATTAGTCAATCTTAAGAATTTCTCTTTGGAACGGAAATGGGCATTGATATGTCAAGATCACACAAGTAAAATGAACATGCCAGTGAAGCCTGAGAAAAATGCTGAATGGTTTGTTTCTAAGATCAAATTCCTCAGTATCAGTGATTTACATCTTTTGGAAAGATATCTAAGAGGCAAAGAGTTTGTCAATGATTTTTTATCTCTTGATGGACATATAAAGTTGATGGAACTGAAGGTTTATGAATTTGATGAACGTAAGGAGTTCTTGGTGATTTCCTGTTACAAATCATTGGTCAATAGCCCACAAGGCATTGATCTGTTTGTTCAGAATTTGCAAATTTTGGAGTTTTTAGTGGAAATTTTGATATCTTCTTCCAAGATTAACAACAAGAAGGCTGTGACGGATATATTAATTGTTTTGAGTTGCTGGTTGCACCCTTTGGGAAGAAACAATATCCTAAAATCATTCAACCAATACTCGAATTTTTCGATGATGAAGCCATGGATAGAGAACTTGAGTCTGATTTTAGAAGATGAATACGAAGTGTTTTCCAGCTTCATTGTAAAGGAATTAATGATCAGTTCAGTATTGTTGTTGGTATCATTGTGCGAAAGGGGTGAATCTTTGAATGACAGAAAGATAATACTCTTCAAACTCAAAGAAGATGGGATCCATCAGTTGCTCCACAAGTTCAAACTGATTAATGACGACCTTCTAAACCAAAAGGTGCAAGAATATCTCAGCCTTGAGAAGCTAGTTTTTGAGGATGACTTTTTAAAGGATCTGAGTTTGAATGACTCTGCCATCAACATGACCTTTAAGAGCCTAACCCGCAGAATGGCTTCCAATGAAGATCTCAATGTCCTGGTAACAGAAATTCTAAAAATGTTTGATGACATTTTAAAAGAGAAATCACAGGCCGAGTCTGTCAAGATCTTGAAGTTGGTTAATAATGTGGTCGACCGTATCTCACAATCTACCAAGTCATTCGATGGTCTGGAAAATTCAGACAGTGTTATTAATGCGTCAATCCAAATACTTATGGACCGGTTGACAACAGATGATCTGGCACAGAGAGCTATCCTTGAGATGAAGGAACACGAAAAGTTGAACAAAAGAAAAGATGATGAAATTGAAACCTTGAGAAAGTCTCTGAATCTGAATAATGGAGATCTGTTACAGAGAAATGCAGAGCTACAAGATATTATTGTTAGTAAGGACACCGAAATTAACATGTTGAAGGAGAAGCTCTCTTTTGTGGAGCACCGGATTGAATCTGTCAAACAGAAATCACAACAAACTAAACCTTCGACCCATTCTAAACAAACAATCACACTACTGCGATCATTGAATGATAGAATCCCAGGAAGAAAACTTGAAGTGAAGCACATCGAAAAAACTGCAGGTTTGAAAAGAGCGAAGTCAAGTTTCAGGATGCCTACTACCAACAACCCACAACATCCTGCAGTTCAGGATCATCATACAAGAAGCAGCATGACGAACAGTTCTGCTATAAATACCGAAGAAACAGACTGCTGCTCTTCCAGCTGGGAAGAAATTGTACCCATGAAGCACCGTATGATCTCTCAGGGTGGCAGTCCTCCTAGAGAATGCCCAGGCGTTCGTGCAACCAGCAATGAAAGTATGGATTCACTCATATCCGAAGATAAATCTGATAATGATAGGGATGTCAGATCAGCTTTATTATACCATCATTCTGAACCCCAAGGTTACCTGGGAGATGTTGGTGGTGTATCTAACGGCAAACGCGAGCTTGGTTTTAGTCTTGATAACGATAGCAATTCCCATATCACTCCTTCAAATGCATCTATTGACACATCTCTCATTAGAGCTACCCCTTCTGATCATATTTCAGAAGCACTTGATGTGACACAGTCTGAAGAAGACCCTTCGGTCTCCAGAGACGCCCATTTCATCTCTGGCGTCAACCCAGACCTTGGTCCTGACAACTGGAACTCACCGATCGAATCCTCTTACTTTGCTCAACAGACCTTAAGCTCTACCCCCTCAATGGAGAAGGGTTTAGTCAGTGGGAACTTCAATTCTTCTAGTGATCTCGTTTCAACTGTGACATCTTCTGGCAGAATCCCCAATTCTTGCCTCCGACTGATAGAGAAGAAGCAACCATCTAGCATTGGTGAAGATATCCCACCTCCTCCACCACTTCCAGATATCCTCTTAAAATCAGTGTCGAACCAATCAGCTTCTTCAGTATTAGGCCCGGTCACTGATAATGTTGCTTCTACTTCCTCGATTCAGATAGAATCACCGCCTCATGTGCCTCCTCTTCCAGAGTTCTTGAAACCAATGGCCAAATCAGAGCCTTCTTTGTTACTAGGGCCCCCACCGCCTCCTCCTCCTCCACCTCCAGAGTTTTTGAGAGCAAAATCTGAGGATAATTTAGTGACACAGTCACCCTCTGGCCCTATACCTCCGCCGCCTCCGCCACCACCCATGTTTTCTGCTCCAAAGCTGAAGCCGAAGATAGAAAAGAAGCCTTCAGTAGCAAAGGTCACATCAAAATCAATCGATACCCTTTCAAAGTCACTACACCCATCCAAGAGGTTGAAGCAACTTCACTGGGACAAAGTCGAAGAGATTGAGAACACTGTATGGAGCAATGGGAATATTACAGCCTCCGAGTTGGAAGCGTTGGGTATTTTAGAGGAGGTTGAAGACCTATTTACCGTGAAGGAAATTCCTAAGAAGGAACAGGTTGCACCACCAACAGAAAAGATCCAATTGGTAACATTCTTACCCCGAGACTTGTCACAACAGTTTGGTATCAACCTTCACATGTTTTCAGATTTAAATGAGAAAGAGCTTATCTTAAAAATTTTAAAGTGTGACAATGATATCTTGAATAACGTGAGTGTGTTAGAATTCCTTAATAGAGACGAGCTGTGTGAAGTATCACTCTCTATGTTGAAGGAGTTCAAGCCTTATATTACTGACATCAGCACCAACTCCAAACCACAGAAGGATGTTAATGATTTGGAAAGAGCAGATAGAATATTCTTGGAGTTGTCAATCAACTTGAGGCACTATTGGAGATCGAGATCAAGAGCATTATTGGTTATCAGAACATATGAACGAGACTATTATGATCTATTGGGGAAACTCCAAAGAGTTGATGAGTCAGTTAAGGCCATCAAAAACTCAAAGAACTTGAAGAACTTGTTCATATTAATCAGGGAGATTGGTAATTTCATGAACAGGAAACAGGTACATGGATTCAAGTTGTCATCGTTGCAGAAATTAAACTTCATAAAGGACAGCAACAACAAGACCACTTTTCTCCATTATGTGGAGAAAATTGTTAGACGTGCCTATCCGGCGTATCTTGGATTACTTCAAGAATTGTCACTTCTCAACGAAACTTCCAAAATCTCTGTCGAACAGTTGGCTCAAGACATCAATACTTTTGTTAACAGTGTACACAATATTGATAGTTCTTTGGTATCAGGAAACTTAAGTGATCCTTCAAAGTTTCATCCAGAGGACAGAGTTGTACTTAAGTTGAAACCAAGGTTGCCCGAAGCCAGAAGGAAAGTCGATATGTTACAAGCCCAAAATGAGCTGGTTGTGAAGGATTTCGAGAAATTGATGAAGTACTTTGGCGAGAACGTGAACGATACTGTTGCTCGAAGTGTATTTTTGCAGAACTTTCATGAATTTGTTAATGATTTCAAGAAAGTGCAAACCGAGAACTTAGACAATGAAGAGAAAATCAAGATTTACGAGAAGCGCAAGGAGTTGATACTCCAGAATAGAAGAACAAATGAATTGAGAACCAAATCTGCTGGTGATTTGAACAAACCTACGAACGACGACGACGTTGTCGATAACTTGCTAAAGAAATTGAAAGGAGTTTCTAACGATCGAAGAAGAACCAGCACATCAGGAGCATTGACATTGTCAACTCCAGCATTATCCAAACGAACAAATAATGAAGATAACGAATTGCTAACCCGTGCCCAATCCATGTTGGAAGGTACAAAGAATATTAATGTATAAACCATATTCGCCCTATAATTTAATGATTAGTTTATGATATATATTCTAATGTGTACGTACTGATCAGCGGCTCCCTAAGAAGGGCCCTACGATAAGAAGTATTAATTATTAGTAAAGTTAAGAAAGAATTAATATACACCCCTATGCACTAATCGATCCAGATGTTTTCTCCTCAGTAACATGTCCCTCTTCAGAGCCTGTTTCCTTGACTCTGCTTGATTTCTTTGGGACTCTTGCTAGCCAGTAAAACATGACAGCAGCAAATATGTTGATCAAACCAAAGGCAATGAAGATACCCAGATTTCTCCACTTCAAGTGGTATCCAAGACCTACCGAAGATAAAAAGTCATTTGTGGAGGACATTGGACAAAGCTGACAGTTCGAAGTGGCATCTGAATCCACAAGGTAACCTATACCAACAGGAGAGACAAAACTGGCCAAGTATTCACCACAAGTCTGCCCAGATGGTGGATTCAATACCTGCAGTTCGTTATCAGCACACTTGATAGTATTATTTGCCACTGCGTTGGAGAACCAGCCATCAATGAAGTATGTCATTGGGGATACTCGGTACATAAAGATCCAGAATCCAGGGAGTGCATCTTTGGAAACCAACACACCACAGAATGTCAAACAGAGAGTGAACATCAAGGAGATGGCATTACCAGCAGATTGTGCCAGTTCCAGTGGTGCAATGGTGAAGTGTGCCATAGTTCCAATGAACATGAAGAAGATCACAGTAAACAACCAAGCGTAGGCACCTCTTTGGTTAACTTGGTCAGTAAGCTCCGCATTTCTGTAGAAGGCTGCAGGGTAGTAGAAGACAAAGAATGCCAGGGTACCAGAGAAAAAGTTCCAAGGTATCTCAGCAAGAATCTGACCAACCATGAAGGCCTTCCAGGAAAAGGTCTTAGAAGGGCGCTCTCTAGTCTCGTACAAATCTCTTGTACTGACAAAGAAAGGAAGGATCTGTTGAGCCAAAGGATTGAATGTGGTCAGGAACATGAAGAGACCAAACATCTGATTCTGTAACCCTTGAAGTGAGTTATCAGCTTTAAAGAAGGAAAACCCAATGAAGAGCGAGGGAGCAACTGCTAGAAATATCTTAGACCAGATAAAAGTTGGAGATCTCCAGTACTGCTGGAACACTCTTTTGGTGACAATAACACATTGCTTCAATAAAGGAGCAGCAAATTCTTGGGTACCAACAGAACTATCCTTTGGAAGGCTGGCCAGATCTCTCTCCATTCTAGCTAGCTCATCCAACACCTCAGCACGCTCAGCTGACTGCAACCAAACTTCATGGTAATCCTGATTGGCATGGGAGCCGGGAGCAGCACCAATAACTTGTAACATCCACTCAGCAGGGTTGGCAGAATGTGGACACTCAGGAGCACCATGCTTCTCAAAGTAATCAATTAATGACTGGCAATTCTCACCCAAATCACCAAAGTAGATAGTCTTACCACCCTTGGCCAAAAACAACAATCTGTCAAACTCTTGCATCAAGATAGCTGAAGGCTGGTGAATAGTACACAAGATCGCTTGTCCATGGTTAGCCAGCTTTCTCATCAATTGACAAATAGACCATGCAGTCTGAGAATCTAAACCAGATGTAGGCTCATCCAGGAACAACAGCAGCTTTGGTTTGGCTGCAAGCTCGACACCAATAGTCAGTCTCTTTCTTTGCTCAACGTTCAAACCTTCACCAGCAACACCAACAATAGCGTCAGCATACTTTTCCATATCCAAAATCTTGATAACTTCCTCGATATATTCATCCTTTTCAGCCTTGGAGACAGAATCTGGCTGTCTCAAGTAAGCTGAGAACTTCAAAGCTTCACGAACAGTAGCTGTCTCTAAATGTAAATCCTGTTGCTGTGCATAACCAGTAGATCTCTGGAAAGAAGAATCTCTCAAGCGGCCGTTAACAAACATGTTACCAGTGACAACTCCAGTTGTAACTCTGTTAGCCAAAACATCCAACAACGTGGTCTTACCAGCACCAGAAGCACCCATTAAGGCAGTCAGAGTGCCAGGTTTAACCCAACCATCAACACCGTTCAAGATTTCACGGTACTCACTCTTAATCTTCACAGTATAGTGAACATCTCTCCAGTGGAAGATCTCATCACCAACCTCCAACACATTGACATTGTTCTCGTGTGATGAGTAGGAGGATTCGTCAGCTCCAGTTTGACCCTTCAATTCACCAGATTCAATGTCATTGTTGATTCTATTAGCTGAGTTCTTCTTCAACTTATTCAACGTAGATCTCTGGAACAGGAGAACCTCGCCCTTTTGCTTAGCCGACTCATTATACTCAGCAAATAGTAAGTACACGGCTAAGAAGAAGACAGCCATTGAAACAGAGATACCCCAACCTCTCCACTTGTGTTGCGGCAAGTAACTGTAAGCAGATTCAATGTATGCAGTCCCTGAAATAGTAGACTCACCAGGTCTGGCCGATACAGCTTGACAAATGAAGGTATCACCTGTCAAACCAAGGACAGAGGGATCACCAGGGATGAAGTCAGAACAGGCGTATTCAACACCAGCAAACTCATTGATCATCAGTGCTTCAAAAGCATAGGCCAATGGGTTGAGGTAGTTGATCCACCGAGCCCAGCCAAGCATGTAGTTAACAGGAATTGTGAAACCCACATAGATAATCAAACACAGCAACATCATATGGGCAGGAACAAGGGCTTCAGGAAGTGTCTTGCTCGCAGAACCAACCAATCTAAACAAATGTGACATAGCGAAAGTGGCCGTGAGGTTCACAAGCAGGTAGAAGAAGAAATGACCAGGGTCTCTTCTAAAGTTAACCATGAAATAATAGATGAGATTGAATGCAATGGCGGTAAAGATCTTGAATGGAACCTGGGACAAGACCGAAGCCAATGATGCCGCAGAAGGGTGGTACAATGAGTACTGCTTGTGTTTCTCAATGATCGGTCTAGCTTCAAACAAAGACATAATCTCCAAGAAAGATGAAAACCCATTGAAAAGGACAGAAAAGAACATAGCAGCACCTCTATCTCTGAACGAGCCAGTGGTCTTCTGGAGATTGTAAAAGATAGAAGACAAGATCAGAGCCATCAATGAGTTGGCACACACTTGGAAAACGTTTAGACCAATATCATTCTTAATTCTCTGGTACTCTCTCTTTAGACAATATCGTGTCTGCATCCAAAAGGAAACAGTATATGGAGAGTTGATTCTGGTGTTATTCGCTTGTCTTGCCTTGTGAGCATTCCTGATTTGAAGTTTTTGATTATCAGTCTTCATAGCTTCAAAAGAACAGTCAATATCCTTCATTAATTTGACATACTCTGGAGACTTCGTCCAAAACCCTCTAAACTCGGCTGGTGTCTTTGGAACAATGCCTTCGAATCCCTTTCTGACCATTCTCTCTCTAGGAGATGTGATAGAGGTCAAGAAATCAGCAGTTGTTGCTCTTGGTGGACATTCCCAACCCATGTTCACAAAGTAATCCTTTGCATCTTTAGCAGGACCAAAAAAGATCTGATATCCTTCATAAAGAACAGAAACCTTGTCAAACAAATCATAGGCATCTTGCGAACACTGGTAGATAGCAATGAGTGCAGTAGTTTCCAAAATATCAGCTTGAGTTCTCAAAGCTCTGATAAATTCCAGAGCAGTGGCTGCATCTAAACCTCTGGTGGCATTATCCCAACATTGCAATCTTGCACCAGACAGGGAAACTTCAGCAATAGAAACTCTCTTACGTTCACCACCAGAGACACCTCTAACGAGATTGTCACCAACCTTGGTGTTTTTGGTGTGGGATAGACCATAAGTTGCCATGTAGACTTCGGTCAAGGCATCAGCATACTCCTCTCTAGTAACACCAGGCAATCTGTTCTGTGGAGTTCTGAACTTAGCAGCAAGAGATAACGTCTCCCAGACAGTCAAGTGAGGGAAATGGGTATCTGTTTCAGCATTGTAGATAACATCACCTCTGTAATTGTTTCTGATCTCTTTAGATGTTAACCCACTAAAGAATATCTCTGATTCATGTGCAACATCAAACCCATGGGTCTGAGAGGCAACAGTCTTCAACAGAGTCGAACAACCAGCACCAGGTCTTCCTAAAACAACAACAACTTCACCAGGATTAATACAAGCCTCCATAGATTTCAGAATATCAAACTTTTGAGTCTTCTTAGAGCCGCTCTTGGTCATAGTTAACTTTCTCAATTGGTGACTTAGAACCTTCCATGGTCCGTTCCAGACGGTGGATTGATAGTCTGCGTCGGTGGCGTTACCATATGCTCTGAGGTTTCTGTAGGCTACACCTAGAGAGAAAGTCTTATAGTAATCAGGATCCTTATCAACCAACTGTCTAAAGTTCTTGATCCAGTATCTCGAGTTGAACTCTGGTGAGTTCGGATCCAGTCTAGGATCCTGGTTGTTGATAGGATTCACACCAGGTGCAATAGAGGAGACCCTAGACATACCACTATCATTGCCACTGCCTTCTAAAAAGTCCC
The DNA here is from genome assembly GCA_003706665.2 of Barnettozyma hawaiiensis. Taxonomy (NCBI): domain Eukaryota; kingdom Fungi; phylum Ascomycota; class Saccharomycetes; order Phaffomycetales; family Phaffomycetaceae; genus Barnettozyma; species Barnettozyma hawaiiensis. Next base: position 146,690 of record PPLY02000012.1, on the reverse strand, counting down.
CGAATTCACTAACGTGGGCGCTCTTAGAAGCATCAGGGAACTGTCTGGCCAGATTGTGGATGGACTGATCTACATTGGAATCGAAACCATGATATGACTCCTCTTCGCCTGACTGCGGTTGCGGTTGGAAAACTTCCAGGTCGCCTGAAGACATTGAGGCTTAAGGGATGAATAGTTTTGAAGCAATATGACTTTATTCTTTTGTCAGAAGGGGAAGGGGGTTCATATATATATAGACACCCTTTTAAAAGCAAGTAAAATGCGCATGCGACTCGTAGTGTTTGTGAGGTACGGTATGGCCCCAACCAATATCGTAACCGTGGCAAAAATCACCGGCCGGAGGATTTAGCGGTCGTTGGGATTTAACGGCTCTGCGGATTTAACGGCGGGGTAACGTAACTAAGACCGAGGAACGGCAATCAATACGTAATAAGGCCAGCAAGCCAGTGTAAATTTGTTCTCGATCCGTGGATGCCTTTTGGTTCTAATAACACTCAATCAGACATTACGACTTTCTCTCTCTCTCTCTATCTGTCTACACAAAATCATCACTATGATAATAGTTTCCCTGTATTCTTTTGATGAGCAAACAATAACCCGATACACACACATGACCGATATGAATTTGTCAGAAGGTGATGATTAATGCTGAATGAATTAATAATCTCCTGCCAAATAAAAAAAAACAAAGTAGGTAAGGTGCATGTTTCTGTCTACAACAAATACCTTTTATTAATCAAAAAAAAAGTCTGTATTTCCATATGTGGGTGTTGCGCTTTGTGTGTTTACCCCCAAAAGGGAGACTAGCTTATCTTGTAGCGACAAACAAAACCAAACCCATCCACTCCTGTACTGGAACATCAGTTATATTTAGTTCACCCGTCCTTCTATTATTATACATCAATCAAAATCAAGCTGATGGTGCAACCTTCTCATCACTTATATCCGAAGGGGGCGCAGCAGCAGTTTGGGGCAATGATGCAGCCTTTGATTTCGGACCCTCATCTTTAACACGGTCTCCCTTCTTTGGAACTCTTCTCAGCCAGTAGAGGAAACATGCACACACAATGTCAAAAAAGATATACCCAATCAGAATACCCAAGTTTCTCCATCTTTGACTGTACTTCAAGCCAGTAGCATCCAAGAAAGCATTGGTTGAACTCATTGGACAGAACTGACAGGTACCAGTTGCAGATGGATCTGTTAAGTAACCTGTACCTGCATCCTTGATGTATTCAGCCAGGTATTCTCCACAAGTCAAACCATTTGGTGCGACCATACTCATGAATTCATTTTCGGCACAATTGACTGAAGCATTGGCCAAAGCATTGGACAAAAACCCACTAACAAAATAAGTGAATGGTGATAAATAGTACATGAACTTCCAGAATCCTGGTAGCTCCTCTAAAGTCACCAAAACACCACAAAATGTCAAACTCAGAGTGAACATCAAGGAGGCACAATTACCTGCACTCTCTGCCAACTCCAAAGGAGAAATCACCAAATGGCCCAAAGTACCAGCATACACAAAGAAAACCACCGACAAGAGCCAAGCATAGAAACCACGCTGGTTAACGGTGTTAGTTTCAGCAGCATTATGGTAGAAACCTGCTGGGTAGTAGTACGTAAAGTAACCAATTGTACCAAGCAAAATATTCCAAGGAATCTCAACAGTGATTTGCGCGGCCATGAAGGCCAACCAGGAGAAGGTCTTTGATGGACGCTCTCTAGTCTCGTACAAATCTCTCTGTTTCACAAAGTAAGGCAAAATCTGTTCAACCAATGGATTCATAATGATTGTGAACATGAAGAGGGCAAACATCTGATTCTGCAAACCTTGACTGGTTAATTTGGCGTTAAAGATGGAAAACCCAATAAACAAGGAGGAGGACACGGCCAAGAACATTTTCGACCAAACAAATACTGGAGATCTCCAGTACTGTTGGAAAACTCTCAGAGTGACAACCTTGTACTGCAACCACAGGGGAGCGGCAAATTCAGATCTGTCTGGATCAGCCATTGGCACATTCACCAATTCTCTCTCCATACGGTCTAACTCAGCCAAAACAGCTTGACGTTCTGGAGAGTTCAACCAAACTTCGTGGTAATCCTGATTAGCATGAGAACCTGGAGCAGCACCAATAACGTGCAACATCCATTCCACCGGGTTGGCAGAAGGTGGACACTTTGGTGCACCGTTTCCTTCGAAGTAGCTAATCAATGTTTCAGACTCGTTACCCAAATCACCAAAGTAGATAGTCTTACCACCCTTGGCCAAAAACAACAATCTGTCAAACTCTTGCATCAAGATAGCTGAAGGCTGGTGAATAGTACACAAGATCGCTTGTCCATGGTTAGCCAGCTTTCTCATCAATTGACAAATAGACCATGCAGTCTGAGAATCTAAACCAGATGTAGGCTCATCCAGGAACAACAGCAGCTTTGGTTTGGCTGCAAGCTCGACACCAATAGTCAGTCTCTTTCTTTGCTCAACGTTCAAACCTTCACCAGCAACACCAACAATAGCGTCAGCATACTTTTCCATATCCAAAATCTTGATAACCTCTTCAACATACGCATCCTTCTCACTCTTTGGAACATGGAATGGCTGTCTCAAGTATGCAGAGAACACCAAAGCTTCACGAACAGTAGCTGTCTCTAAGTGTAAATCCTGTTGTTGAACATAACCAGTAGCTCTCTGGAAAGAAGAATCTCTCAAGCGGCCGTTAACAAACATGTTACCAGTGACAACTCCAGTTGTAACTCTGTTAGCCAAAACATCCAACAACGTGGTCTTACCAGCACCAGTAGCACCCATTAAGGCAGTTAGAGTGCCAGGTTTAACCCAACCATCAACACCGTTCAAGATTTCACGATATTCGCTCTTAATCTTCACAGTGAAGTGAACGTCTCTCCAGTGGAAGATATCCCTACCAGCGGCAAGTAAATCAGCATTCAGTTTCTGGTCCTCTTCTGGAGTTGCCTCCTGTTCGGTCAGTTCTTTACTGCCAGCACCATTCTCCAAGTCATCCTTGATGGAAGCATGCTGCTTCTTCAACTTTTTCAAAGTTGACTTCTGAAACAACAAAACTTCACCCTTCTGTTTAGCAGACTCGTTAAACTCTGAGAAAGCCAAGTAACCAGCCCCTAACCCAATTGCAAATGCCAGGGTTATACCCCAGTTTCTCCACTTGTATTTTGATTTATATTTGAACGCAGAAAGCAGATAGGCAGTACCACTAACTGTAGTATCACCAGCCTGGGCACTGACAGCTTGACAAATAAAGGCATCTGAAGGTGTACCTGGAGGTAATTCTTCAGGCGACATAGGAATGAAATCAGAACACCCAAATGTGACACCATCAAATTCATTAACCATAAGTGCTTCAAAAGCATAGGCCAATGGGTTAATGTAATTGATCCATCTAGACCACCCAAGCATATAGGAAACAGGAATTGTGAAACCAACAAACATAGTCAAGGCCAAAAGAACAACATGAGCTGGGACCAAGGCCTCTGGCAGAGAGTTTGCTGCAGAACCAATCAGTCTGAAGAAATGAGACATGGTGAAGGTTGCAGTAATGTTGACCAAGAAGTAAAAGAAGAAACGACCAGGATTTCTTCTATAGTGAACCATGAAGTAGTAAACCAGGTTGAAGAAAACGGCAGTGATGATCTTTTGGGGAATATGGGCAATGATGGAAGCCAATGAGGCGGCAGACGGGTGATACAAGGCGTATTGCTTGTGTTTTTCAATGATTGGTCTGGCTTCAAACAAGGACATAATTTCCAAGAAAGAAGAGAAACCATTAAACAAAACGGCAAAAAACATGGACGAACTTCTGTGCATGAAAGAACCCGTCACAGGTTGCAAGTTGTAGAAAATAGACGATAACACCAACGCCATGATGGAGTTGGCCAATGTTTCAAACAGGTTAAATCCAAAATCATTTCTGATTCTCTGGAACTCCCTCTTTAGACAATATCTTGTTTGCATCCAGAAGGAAACAGTGTATGAAGAGCTTGGTCTGGTGTGTTTGGCTTGGTTGGCCTTGTGGGCATCTCTGATGTAGAGAGACACATTCTCAGACTTTTCCTTTTCAAAAGTGGCATCAATATCATAAATCAAGGTTTGGTACTCTGGGGAGGCTTTCCAATAGTCTTCGAACTCCTGTGGGGTCTTCGGAACCTTTCCTTCAAAGCCCTTTTGGGGAACTCTCTCCATTGGGGCCGTAACGGAGGTCAAGAAATCAGCAGTTGTTGCTCTTGCTGGACAATCCCAACCCATTCTGATAAAGTATTCCCTGGCCGCATCAGCTCTACCGAAAAATATCTGATGACCTTCATAAAGAACAGAAACCTTGTCAAACAAATCATAGGCATCCTGGGAACATTGGTAAATGGCGATAAATACAGTCGTCTCTAGAACATCAGCTTGAGTTCTCAAAGCTCTGATAAATTCCAGAGCAGTGGCTGCATCTAAACCTCTGGTGGCATTATCCCAACATTGCAATCTTGCACCAGACAGGGAAACTTCAGCAATAGAAACTCTCTTACGTTCACCACCAGAGACACCTCTAACGAGATTGTCACCAACCTTGGTGTTTTTGGTGTGGGATAGACCATAAGTTGCCATGTAGACTTCGGTCAAGGCATCAGCATACTCCTCTCTAGTAACACCAGGCAATCTGTTCTGTGGAGTTCTGAACTTAGCAGCAAGAGATAGTGTCTGCCATACAGTCAAGTGAGGGAAATGGGTATCAGTCTCAGCGTTGTAAACAACCTCACCTCTGTAATGCCTCTTGATATCAGAAGGAGTCAAACCATTGTAAGACATTTCACTCTCTTCACTAAGGTGGAAACCATGCGTGTTGGAAGAAATGGTTTTCAGCAAAGTGGAACAACCTGAACCAGGTCTACCCAAAACAACAACGACTTCACCAGGGTTGACAAGAAGATCCATTGATTTCAAAATATCAAATTGTTGTTTTGTCTTAGTACCTTTGGAGCTGAACAAGTCTCTGGTACGTTGAGAGAGGAACTTGGTTGGAGCATTAAGAACCGTGGATTGATAGTCGGCATCAGTAGCATTACCATAAGCTCTCACGTTCTTGAATGCAATTCCAAGAGAATACGACTTGTAGTAGTCTGGGTCCTTGTCCATGAAAGACTTGAAGTTCTTGATCCAGTATCTTGAGTTGAAATCAGGCGAGTCAGGGTTCAGCCTATCCTCCAAGTCGGGGTTGTTCATAGGATTGACACCAGGAGCCATAGTGGATACTCTGGAGAGTGTCTCCCCAGGAGCAGCAGCGAACTCTACATCTGCACCAAAGTTGGATTTGGAACCAGAGGCCTGAGACACAGCAGTAACTTTTCTTGCAAGTTCGATAATACTCTCATTGACATTCTGGTCGAAACCACCGTATGGCACTTGTTCTATGCCTGCATCATTGTCCAGGTTGGCCTGGTGCGGGTCCTCAGGAGGGTTAACAGGACGGCTGTCCGTAGCCCTCATAAACATTTGTGCTCGTGAGTGTGTTTTGAGAGAGAAAGCCAAGTCGGCGGCAGGCTTGTCTCGTGTTTGTTTTTTGAGAATTTTTGCGGAATAGTTTGGCGCTTTATAGAACCAAACTTTGATTGTTGTTTACTTGGTCGTTTCCGGATATGGCCTGGGCTCCACCACCACCTCCTTCTAATTGGATGTTACAGTCCGTTGCTGGGGAAATAATGCATAATTATGCAAGGGAGTCTAACAAGACATGAAGTTACCCTGCTGGCATAGAGCTAGATGGTAACTTGGTAGAACCACTACACCCGATAGAATGATAAGGTGACAGCAGCCAACACAAAACAAGACCAGTGGCAGTGGCAATGTCACGTTCTAGATTGATTAGTAGTCAAGATAGGTAATGATAATAATAATCAAAAAAAAAACTCTCACACCACATTCAGAGATAAAAAAAAAATACTAGCCTTGCGTTTCCCCGAAAAGGCTATCCAACGAACAGAGGTAACCATTACAGTTGAAAGAAGCACAGATAATCACGTGTTGCACCTGAAGAGAAGCTAATGTCGCAGTGTGAGTACATTGCAATGCAAGCACAGCACAGCGTGCTGCAATATATGATAGGTTTCATCTGGTTTATACCAGTAAACCACCCAACCTACCCGCCACAAAGCCCACCCTATTATTCTGTGTTTTCCGTTTTTGTTGTTTGTTTTTGTAGCAACGCAGCAAGACTCTGCTGCACCACGCCAGCACCTGCCTACTCTACCTTCGGGTCTCGGACTTAGTTGCTCCGGAGTTGTTAGAATTCTGACTATACGCGAAGCAAATTTGCGCGAAAAACAAACAAACAAACACACAAACACACAAACAAACACACAAATACACAAAGAAAGAGTAACAAACATTAATGTCCCTCCAGCAGAGAATCCACGATAAAAAAAAGGAGCTTGTATCACTTCAACAAGTTTGCGGTCTTTCGCAGAATCTATGCTCACAGCTGGAGCAGCTGGAATCAAAATTAGACACGCTCGCAGATGGCACTGAAGCTGTGGCGCTGGTCATGTCCAACTGGACTCACATCATCAAATCAGTATCACTGGCGTCGAGTATGTATTATCAATTCCGTTAGCACCCCCCTCCCCTTCTTTTTTCTAACTACCTGACAGTGAGTCTTGTAAACTACACAGATGGGGACTATGAAAGTACAGAGAATCCTCCACTTCCTGAAACTTTGGTAAGATTAAGAATTAATGAGAATGAGGAGCCTCTCGATTTGTCACAACAGGATAGTGTTGAACAAGAGGAGTGAAGTTCCACACAAGGATCTCTAGCATTTTCATCTACGTTTTGTTTGTTTATTTGTACAGGGGTGGTTAATTGGTTCGCATGGGTTAGGTTTATACAATTTTCATTTGACTTGTTGTTATCTATATCTAATTCTCAATAGATAAGGTGTTGTAGTTGATAGCCTTGCTGGCTCCAGATCTTTCATTAGAAGTTAGAATGGAACCTTTGATAAACTGGTCCAGTTGGAACGTTTCGTACATCTGTTTCAAAGAGTCATTCTCCTTTTCAAGTTCTTTTCTCAACTGGTCAATTTCAACACCACCAATAAACTTGAATCTCAGTAGTAATCCATCATCATTATCAATTTTCACCAAGTTTGCTAGATTAGGCAAGTGAATGATGTAGTCATTGTTTGGTAGGTATAGTTCATCTTGGAAATAACTCAATAGCGTTTGAAAAGTAATCGTCTCTTCATTCAGTTCCTTTCTGTACTCATTAGATTTATTCTGCGCTGTTACAAGTTTGGTCCAGTCATCGTTCAAAATAGCCCTCTTCCAAATCAATTTTTCATTAGCAGCTTTCTCAACTGGGGAAATGTTCGACAAGTGAAGGATCTTCATAGCAAAATGAAAGTTCAACTTATAACCAGTCTTGGAACAATCCAGTAAGGTAAAAAGATCAATCATCTCATTCACAGAAAGAGTCTTGTTGGTGAGTAATCTACCTAACGCTCTCTCAAAGGATCTCTTCATAATAACATGTGTTGGATCGTTGTATCTCTTACTTAACAAATCTTTGACAATCTTATCAATTTGAACAAGCGGATCATTGTCAGATCTAACAAAATCAGCAATCTGTTCCAAAATTGAGGCTTGTGCTTCAGAATAATCCAATTCTTCTTGAATCTCATGCAATAAGTTCTGAGTTTGATTATCTATGTTGTCCATATCTGAAACGCCCGCAATGGCAGACAACTTGGCGATATCCAATCTCAACTTCTTGTCAGTTTGAATATCACTGTGGGATTGCGAATAGCTCAAGAGTACCTCAGCAGCCTTCTTCAGGTCCTCATCAAAGATATACCGGATCCAAGAAATCTTAGAGTGATCATTCTCTAAAAAGAATCTCTTCAAGTAGTGACTGTAGTCTTGAAATTGTAAAAGTAAAACCTGGTACTTTTCCACTGAGATGTAGTAATTGTACAATGTAAAGGCGAATTGGTAACCAAACTTACTGAAAAAATGGGCAAATCTCTCTTTAATGTGAACAATTCCTTCCTCAGTGGTGGCAGCTTCTCGAGCTTCATCCAAAATCTCCACCAGAGACTCCAAATCACTATATCTCTCAGCAATAGCAAGTGCCTCTTCCTCTGAATTGAACAGAACTAAAGACTTGGTCCAGAAGATTGAATTGTCATGAAAGAAAGCTTGGCTTGAAGCTATGGCATCTTGGACAGCTCTTGACTTTGGAGTCTGTGATTTCCACCACAAAGTCACTTGTTCTATTTGATAAAAGAGCAGTTCGGTCAGATCAATGACAACCTGAGCTAATTTTGGGTCGGTTTGATTTCCACGGTGGGTTTCGACAAATTCGCGGAAGATCTGATCCAAGGTTTGGTATAGGTTGTTTTGGCCAAACCAAATCAGCTCATTTCCAAGTTGGGAGTGGCTTAACTGTAAGGACTCATACCTCAACTTCTTCTCTAATTCAAGAACTGGTGTAAACAAATCTGCCACAATATGGCCTGGTGATAGTGAAAATTCTTGGGCCTTAAGTAAACTCTGGAAAAACAAGGACAAGACGGGAGTTAGGTTTGATAATCCATGCAAAAACAACTCATTTTGATTTATGGATGATCCAGTTTCGTTACCAAATGCTTTCAGCGATTCATTCAGAAGTACGTGTGCAGTGTTATAGGATGAAACAGCCTTCTCTAAAGCTAATGCGACAGTAACTTTCTCCAAGTTGGACAGAAGTTGAAGAAACACTTGATAGGAAACTTTGTTCTTGAAGTTGCTGATAGCAAAAGCCAATAGTTTCTCCAATTTGTTTCGGCGTAGATGCAAATGTTCTCCCATTGAGCTCAAACGCGGCGGAAGGTAGACAGAACTTGAAGATAGAATTTCATTAGAAACCTTGATTAAATCATCTTCTATTTCAGCCTGTGATATATCCCATCCCTCAGGAAGGTCAAACTCAATTGGGTTCTTATTATCCTCTCCATAAAAGACGCCCTGCTCGATATGGGACTTAAGGAATGAGGTAGATGAAACTTGTGATTGAGGTTGAGCTTCATCAGATGTAGGTTCAAGTGCCTCAATCATGATAACTCCAATCTGAGGAATAACCACCAAGATAGATGGTCCTTGAAGAACAGCATTATTACGCTGTTTCTTATGTATGCTGTGACATCCACTTCCGATAATATTCACATCTGAACGGAAAGAAATTATATCCTCCCATTTTCTTTTGAGATTCAGGGTGTGATCCAGCTTCATGACAAGGTCCAATAGGACAACGTTGTTCTCAAACACAATGAAAGCAATGGCACCTGGAGATGGAACATGCAGCTTTGGTTTTTGTTGCAAAGGAGTTGAATACGTGTTCAGTTTGTAAGCAGAAAAAACAGCTAATTGGTCTTCTTCTTTGTTCACAGTGAACAGGATATAACATGTTTCACTTGGACCGTTCTCAAAACTAGTCAATAACAAGAAAACGTCACTTTCCTCGAATCTGGAAAGTAGTGCAAAATCCAAGACTTGCAGTCTATTAACAGCGTTCGGATAAAGTTCAGCAATAGAGTGCGTTAACAAACTCATCAGATCCTTCTGGAAAACCCTTTTGGATTGACCATCACTTGAGCAGGACCATATTTGGAAGTCACCATTTCCAGATACCAAAGCAACAATACGTTCACCTTGTCCTAAAACTGCACCGGGCTTGATAGAAGCAATCTGCCTAGACTTAGCAAGCACGCTGCTAAAGAAACCTGTCTGTCTTCCGATAACATCAGTAGCCTTCAAAGCAGGTCTACCAACAAAATCTCTGAGACATAGCAGTATTATACGGCCTTGACTCGTAGTCATCAAAATCCCCGCTGGTTCAACATTCTCCGCAATCGTAATATACTCTCTGTCATTAAGTTTGATCAAGCTATCAACCCCCTTGTGATGCTGTAGTAAGCCAATGGATGAAACCCTAGAGATGTTCTCGTAGAATCTGACATTTCCTGTGTGGGTGTTAATGGAAACAACACCAGGCTCAGAGCTTCCTGCACTTGGAGCAACCAATAATGCTAGAGGTGGAAACCCATTATTGGAAGGTATGCCAGGCAGTTGAATTGTTGTTGGGATAGTATCAACAGAATTGCAATCCCAAGTGAAAATGCTCTCACCTGTAGTCAAGATTCCATGGCTTGTAGACTCGTCGATAAATGCAGAAAGGTCGCTGCTGTTGCCGGATGACAGCAAGCTAGGAGTTGCAGCGAGTTTTGAAACCACGTACCTTGTGTTTCTAGTTAGTTCAATAGACACGTTGGAAAACTGAGCCTGCCTGTCTAAAACTGGTGGAGAAGATACATTCAATCTGATCTCAGAGTCCCTTCTTATCCCTGTGCCACGAGGAGCGAATCCACTACCGGTTTTTCTGGCAGAAAATACATTCCCTTTTGCCATCCTGTGGTAACTTGTACTGCTGTACCAATGGGCGAACAAGGTTGATCCTGTTGACTTTGGGACCTTTAGAAAAAGTTTGTTTTTGTTTACTTTTCTGAAAATGAAAAGAACCGAAAAGAAAAGAAACAATTTCCGGGAGAACTTCACCTTTTCATGTGACTAGGGAGCTCAGGTCGGATCTCTAGCTCATCGGGGGCAGATTTTTTTTTTATTAATTTTTTTTCTTTTTTGCCTAGGCATCAGGACTTTTCACCTAACAGTGATATACAAACACCACGAGTTCATTCCATTATGATTAGAACTATGTATGTATCATTAAGATATACTTACTCTGTCTTTGAGGGTTTATTTTGTGAATCCTTCTAACTTTTACCTTAGTGTGCCAAAGAATGCTCGTTCTAAAAGAGTTTTAAAGAACAAAGAGTCAAAACTCAATGAGAACACCAAACAAGCGCTTTTTGTTCCAGGTTCTACCAGTAACAAGGCCCTACATGACATAATGGTTGATTTTGGTGCCCTTAAAAAGCCAGATATCAAGAGATTCTCTAAGAAGAACGAAATCAGACCATTTGAAGATGCGTCTCAGTTGGAATTCTTCAGTGAGAAAAATGACAGTTCTTTGATTGTGTACTCGTCAAGTAGCAAGAAGAGAAAGAACAATCTCACGTTTGTGAGAACATTTGGCTACAAGATCTATGACATGATTGAACTTTTAGTGTTGGATGATTTCAAGCTTTTACAAGATTTCAGAAAGACCACATTTGCAGTCGGTCTGAAGCCAATGTTTACATTCAACGGTGGTGTGTTTGAATCACATCCCGTGTACAAACATATTAAATCCCTCTTCCTCGACTTCTTCAGAGGTGAGGTCACTAGTCTTCAAGATGTTGCTGGTTTGCAACATATTATCTCTATTACTGCAGCAGACTTCGAGGAAGGGCAGCCACTACCTCAAGTGAACTTTAGAGTGTACACACTTAAAACCTATAAGAGCAACCAAAAGGTTCCAAGAGTTGAGTTGAATGAGATTGGACCAAGATTGGATTTTGCTGTTGGTCGATACGAGACTCCATCCCCAGAAATGGAAAAGGAGGCCATGAAGAAGGCTAAGCAACTGGAGGCTAAGACAGTCAAGAATGTGGAGACTGATCTGTTGGGTGACAAGATCGGTAGAGTCCATGTTGGCAAGCAAGACTTGAACCTGTTACAGACCAGAAAGATGAAGGGTTTGAAGAAGAGGTACGACCAAGTTGACGAAGATTTCGACGATCCAGTTTATCATGATGAAGAACCAGCTCCAAAGAAGTTGAAGCAGTAGAGCGAGTGGCTCCAAATAAAAATTGTACACTAGAATCCCGAAAGGCTTGTAAACGACGTACAGGCAGCTAACGTAAAAAAACTGTTATATTGTACAAAATAATCTATCCTGCCCAGTAAAAAAGTGTGAAAGTTCCTTCTATATAGAACTTGAACTGAACTGAATGAAATAAACAAAGAAAAAAGAAACATGTGTTTGGTTGGTGACTCTAATCATTCAGAGAGAGATGGCTTAGAAGCCTTGTTGTTAATCAATCTGAGCAGGTTTCTCAATAACATCGCAATGGTAACCTTTCCTGTCATTGGAACGTACAGACTGGCCTTCTCCTTGACATCAGCATTGAAGTTTCTCTCTGAGGAAAAGTTCACACATACAGCACCATCCTTGACGAATTCATTTGGAAACTTGTAGCTTGGCGATGGGACACCAGTAATGATGACATCGGCATTCTTGGAAGCATCTTCGAGAGAAATCTCAATGTCTTCGACCTTGTGTCTTGTAAGCTTTAAACCAGCACCTCTGGTGAATTTCTGCGTACCATCGAGATCAACAGAGTAAACAGTGGCACCATCATTTGCTAGTAAAGCAGCCAATGGGCGACCGACAATCTCAGATCTGTTAACAATCACAACTTGTTTACCATATAGTCTGTTACCATAGTCCAATAGGGTGTTGTAGACACCCAAATATTCTAGAATCTTAACAATGGCCAGTGGTGTACATGGCAAGATGGATTTCTGCTTCTGTTCAGCATCCAAAAATCTAGTGTTATGATACATGTTCTGAATAAAGGAATGATTCAAACCTTCGACATCCTTCTGCATGGACACAACTTGCTGGAGGTATTGATCCTGTCTGTTTCCAAAGACAGGGAAGTAAACCATGATACCGTCAACGGAATCGTCCTCATTTGCCTCAATGATTGCCACTTCCAAATCTTCCTTTCCAACCACTCTAAGCTCATAAGTAAAGCCAAGAGACTCGGACGTCTTACCAGTCCAGTCAGCATACATTTTTGCAGCCGAATCCTCATTTGCTAAAAAACCAACAAGCTTTGGAGATCTCCCTAGTGCCTTGACGCCATCCTCTACTTCCTTGATGTACGGTTTGGCAATGCTGGAAGCCAGTATGGTTCTCCCGGCAGGCTTCGGTTGAGTTGAATCAGACATTTATATGTAACCGTGTGCTGTGTTGAAAAGGGTCAAGTGAGCTTCACTTGGTCAAGTTTACAAGATGATCCAGTGGTAGCACGTTTTTTTTTCATATATATGCTTTCTTAATAAAAGAACCAATTATACATTTTGACTCCATCTCTTGATGATTTGATAGGCGCAACAACACCTGGTCTCTATTCCAAAAAAGAAAAAAAAGTTTAGAAAAAGTATGATTACATAATATCTTTATAATAAACGAGAGGCTATCCGAAAAAGGAGGGTAACCGTCTCACTTGTGTTTTTGGTGAGGGAAACTGCCTTTAGAGAATTTCTGTTTCAAAGGATTACCAGTGTGAAACTAACTAACCCAGTGGCATCTGGTTCTTCATAACATCCAGAGTTCAATCTGAGCCCTGCATCTGAATTCTTTCTGAGCTTGACCTGCTAGCTTTAGAGGATCTAACATTAGGTGTGGTGGTGTCCTCGTTCTCATATATACCCCATCTTGGAAGCAAGTGGGAATTATCGGTGCCAGCACTAGGTGTGCTCAATAGGAAGCCATCAACAGCCATGGGTTGGACAAAAAGCAAAGGTGATCAACCAGTGAGTTTCCTCTAAGATATTTTTTTGTTGGTGGGTTTGGATCTTTTTTTTACTAACGGTTATTTTACAGGAAATGGTTCAGGTTTGTAAGTGCTGCTGCTACGAAGAAAGTAGTTGTTGTGTGCTAATGTGTACTAACAAAAAGAACAACAGACAAGAATGAGTTTCTATTCGATGAAGGAGGTGGGAAAGGCAATGCGCTCAATGGCCCTCCTTCTCTTCTAAAGTCGATAACTCATGCATTCAAGGATAAATCCAAAAGATCCGTTGTGTCGGATGACCATGTCAAAACTGTGGGTACAGCTTTCTCACATCTTGGAATCAGCAATGACTCCACATCAAGCATAAGTCTTCCACCTAGTCTTAGCAAGACCAAGAGCAAAAGTAAAGCTCATAAACTGAGCATGGACTCACCGGGCCAGTCCCCTCGCTATTCGGCAGATCAGTACACTGATTTGGACGATGATTGGGATGCAGATGTGGAGCCATCGATCATTGCACTACAGGTAAAACCACCTTCTAAAAAACTGGAGTATCCGTCACTGAACCAGGATAGCAGCAGTCCGTCAGGTATGAAGACCCATCTAGATGTGATGATAAAAGATCCTGTTAATGTGCTCTACACTCTTCATGGTCCATCAGGCTCTGATGCCAGCAAGACTACAGAGGAGACCAATGCCGCTATATCCAGATTTAACAAATTCAAGAGACTTTTACAAGAATCAACAATCGACCTCAACAATCTTAAAAAGATGTCTTGGAACGGAATTCCATATGAACTTCGAGCAATCAGTTGGCAACTTTTGGTGGGATATCTCCCAACAAACTCTGACAGACGTGTTTCCCAGCTTTCAAAAAAGCGGAAAGAGTACGCTGATGGCATTGAACAGGTTTGGGAATATAAGGACCAGAGTACATGGCACCAGATTGAGATTGATATACCCAGAACAAACCCTAAGATCAAGCTGTATAGCTCTGAGGCAACACAAAGATCACTAGAAAGAGTCCTGTATCTGTGGGCAGTGAGACACCCGGCATCTGGTTATGTTCAAGGTATCAACGATCTTGCTACACCCTTCTTTCAGACGTTTTTGAGTTTTTATATTGATCCTTCAATCACAATAGAGGAGTTTGACCCAGTTGTTGTTCCTCAAGAGGTGATGGATGCAGTCGAAGCTGATACCTTTTGGTGCCTTTCAAAGCTTCTGGAGGGCATTCAAGATAACTACATTCATGCACAACCTGGTATCCTAAGGCAAGTCTCTGAACTGAAAGATCTGATCAATCGAATCGATGCGACATTGTACGCTCACTTTGAAAATGAGAATGTTGAGTTTATCCAATTTTCATTCAGATGGATGAATTGTCTCTTGATGAGAGAACTCAGTGTGAAAAATACTATCAGAATGTGGGATACGTATCTCAGTGAAGTGAATGGCTTCAGTGAGTTTCACTTGTATGTGTGTGCAGCATTTTTGGTCAAGTGGAGTGATGAATTGAAGCAAATGGAATTCCAGGACATTATGATGTTCTTGCAAAGTCCACCAACTAAAGGATGGTCGGAGAAGGATATTGAGCTGTTACTCAGCGAAGCCTTCATTTGGCAATCCCTGTATAAACACGCCTCTGCTCACCTAAAATGATCTTCTTTCTCTAGACCGGGTAATCTAATTTTCTTGAAAAAAAATTTTAGTAGGGAACAATGACTCTGACACATTAATCAGTCTCTCTAACTATATTCTGGCTCAGGTACACAGAGCTTTTGAGGTGGTAAGACTAGACTTCTATCCAAAGTGTTCTCCTCATACTATCCTGCCTTTCGCTCTAAGTCAGAGATAAAGTTCTGCAGAGCTCTTCACATCAAGAAACCTACAAAGACGACGACACTAAGAAGGAGAACAAGAGCCCCACCACCATCAAGCGCACCACTGCAACCAATTATACAACCAAGAGCTCAGCAAAAGACTAACAGAGAACGCATGTTTCCTTTCACCGCTTTAAGCCATCCTACAAGTGACCTTAAGCACCCAACAATCCTCCTCCATACATCCAGTGGTGACCGGTACCTATTTGGAAAAATCCCAGAAGGTGCACAGAGATCGTTGACAGAAACTAAAACAAAGGTCAGCAAAGTCAATGGTATATTTCTCACAGGTGAACTTAACTGGGAATGTATTGGTGGTCTCCCTGGTTTAATTTTGACAATAAGCGATCAGGGTAAAAAGAACATGGACCTCTTTTATGGTAATGAATACCTCAACTACATCATCTCCACTTGGAGGTCATTTGTCTTCAGATTTGGGATGGATATTAATACAGTGATATTACCGAACCAAAAGGTCCACAAAACAGACATTATGGAGATCGAATCGGTTCTGTTGACAAGAAAAGAGCAGGAAGGTTCCCCTGTTGGTGGTGCATTTGACAATAGCACAATTTCCAAGTTAAAACAAATCGTTTCCAAAATGTTTCCATTAAACGTTCAAAACACCAACACCAAAGATGAGAACAACAACAACTCTGAGCAAATGGGAGATCCAAAACTCTCTGATCCTTACATACACGTCGATCTGCCGAAATTTGTGCCTACTCAGACATCAACTTGTTATGTGGTGAAAATGCATGGAATGAGAGGAAAATTTTCTGTTGAGAAGGCAGAACTACTGGGTGTACCAAAGGGTAAGATTCGCGGTCAATTAGCTCAAGGTAAGGATATCCAATTGGAGGATGGAACAGTGATCCGTCCGGGCCAGGTTCTATCGGAGGCAAGACAATTTGAAAATGTTGTTATCTTGGATCTACCAGACGTTTCCTACTTTGATTCAGCCAGGAGCCAGACCTGGGGAAGTAGTCAAGCCGGGATGGTTTACCACCTCTTGGGTGAAGACGTTGAACCATTCAGTGATGAGTACATTGACTTTATCAGATCCTTTGGGGATGGTTGTGAACACTTCATTTCGCATCCACTTTACTGCCCAGATTCATTGGTTTTCAGATCTTCTGCACTTATTACTTTGAAATTGAAGGCAATGCAGCCGCATCATTTCAATCTCCCTCAGAGCTCTAAAGCCACTAAAACCAAACCAGATTCTGCTCCTGATGCCATCAAGATCCTGAACCAAGGACAAATCTCCAATATTGAGTGTAGCCCAGCTGATGTCAGAAACTCTATTACCTTTGACAAGTCAAACGTTAAGAATTTCTATTCTGGGAATTTTGCGAGAGTCTACCAGGAAGAGGTTGTGCCGTTAAATTTCAACCCAAGTCATCCAAAGGAAAAGATTTTAGACGAAACCACGGTTATCTCCACAAACATCTCTGATAATGAACGTCTCAAGGATCAGGTTGAGATTATCACATTTGGAACAGGGAGTGCGCTTCCTTCCAAGTACCGAAATGTCATTTCAAACTTGGTCAGACTTCCCTTCATAAATGAGGATGGTACAAAATCGTTTAAATCAGTACTTCTGGATGCTGGTGAAAACACAATCGGTTCCATTTACAGAACTATTCGCAAGGAGAACGTCCCTGCATTCTTCCTGGAGTTGAAAATGATCTACTTAAGTCATTTACATGCTGATCATCACTTGGGTATAGTGTCTATTATACAGGATTGGATCAAACACAACCAGGATAATGATGAGAAACTCTACTTGGTTGCACCATGGAACTACCACACTTTTGTCGAAGAATGGTTTACTTTTGACAACAGCCTTGCATTGGTGAAGAGAATCTCCTTCATTAGTTGTGAAGAGTTTTTGGTGGGTAAGAAGAGGTACGAGATTGCCTCGATTCCCTTTGAGAAGTTTATGTCTCAAAATGTTGGGCCAAAAGAATACAAAAAGCCAGAAGACAAATCCATTATCATGAAGCAATTGTTTTCTGAACTTTGTGTTACCAAATTCAGTACCTGTCGTGCCATTCATTGTGAATGGTCCTACTGTTGTTCAATCACGTTCAAACTGAGTGCTTCAGAGACGTTCAAACTGTCGTATTCTGGTGATACTAGACCAAACTACTATATGTTTGCTGAAAACATTGGACAGGACTCTGATCTTCTAATCCATGAGGCTACACTAGAGAATGACTTACTTGAAGAAGCTAAGAAGAAACGCCACTCCACTATCAATGAGGCAGTTGAAGTGGCCAATAAGATGAATACAAAAAAGCTAGTCTTAACCCATTTCAGTCAAAGATATCCTAAGCTTCCAACAATTTCTGCCAAACTGGGAATTAAACCTCGTTATTGTTTTGCATTTGACTCGATGATCAACAAGTTTGGAGATATTGGTGATCAAGAGGCTCTTATTGACCAGCTCAATACAGCGTTTTTGGAGGAGAAAAACCAGATAGATGCTGAAATCGATGAAGATTAGAAAGTAAAAACACAGGCATGAAGATGCCTGTGAAACTATTTACACATTTGGTTGTATCTACCATTAGTCTATATAGAAATTGCATAACTTGTCATAAACAAAGCTACGGCGGTTATATGTCAAAAGGAACACAAATCATGATTACAAAGCCCTGTAGAAGTTCAGTCACATGTAATAGCAGAAGTCTGGTCAAGACTCGACAAATTGGTATTGTAAAAGGTCTCCCATAGCTCAACAGCTTCTTTTTGACTCTCAATAGTACTCTCCAAGAAAATCTCAATTGAATTCCTGAAGTCATGGATCTTTTCAATTTCAAAGGACTTGAACTCTTCCATTATAACATTGTCTATCGTTTGAGATCTTTCCTTAATTGCGTCATGCTTGTTTTCTAGTGATGAAAGATCTTGCTTCAGTAACTCAAGTTTGTCGGTTTGAGTTCTGTTGTACTTGAACGCCCTATCATATGAGCTTTGTTTCTTCTTAAGTTCTGATGAAGACTTGGCAAGTTGTAAGAGAATCTTGTCTCTCTGTTCAAAAGTTGATCTAATACTGCCAATAATTCTCTGGTATTCATCCAGTGTTGATCCCAATGTCAACACATCTTGTAGGGACAGTCTATCCAGCAGGGCTCTGATTCTTAGTTGAGTATTAGAAAACTCCTGGAACAGTTCAGATGTAACTTTAGAAACTTCCAAATCAGCCAACGTTGATACAATATGAGCAAACTCCTCGGTGACAGTAGACAGGTCTTGTCTTTGAAGAACAATTGTCTCCAAATTTTTGGAAAATGCCCTGAGTTCGTTATCCAAAGCCTCAATGTACGATTTCTTATCTTTGAAGTATTCATCTGATTCCACAACCTTTGGTGCAAAGGAAAACGCTCCACCAATCGAGCTCAAGAAGCCACCTGAATTATTTGAAAGAGAACCATCCGTATTCTCGGTGAACGTCGAATCGACATCTAGTGCCTTCTCGTGTTCTCTTGCTTCAGAGGAGAATCTCTCGCTTTGCAAGAACATGATGAAATCAGGGTCTTTTTGAAAATGAATACTCTGTGAAATCTTGATTAACATCTTCTCCAATGCGAATCTTCTCGCTTCAATGAAGCTTTGATTGAACCGTCCAACTGCCTGCTTGTCAGGCGGTGGTGGAACAAACCTCCCTGGATTGGTCTGCTGCAACTGGCGATATAGCCATCTGAAGTCCCTGTACCTTCTGGAAACCACGGTTTCATTGTTAGCTAACAGCTCAGAATCAGTCAGTGTGCGAACACTGTAGACAGTATGCGCACTAGTCAAATCACCAACCTTCATCGGATCTCCCACTGTAATATTAAGATTGGTTTCGGTCTCGGTTGATTCTAATCTTGATGACTGCTGTTCTTGGCCGTGTTCAAGAGTGTCTTTCACTTGGGCGGTGGCTTTCAAAGGGGACAGTGGGGTTCTATTTATCTCAAATAACGGAGCTTCAGATTGTCTTAAAATAGTCTCGGCTGGTGTGTCTGTATCCTTTTGAATAGGTGCTTCCTCCTCTTCTTCATCTTGATGGCCCAAAGGACCCAATAGGTCATGACCACCTTCTGACTTTGAGTTCAATGTCTCTTTCTTTATAGGATGACGACGGAATCTTGGAGCCTTGTAGGTATTCTGACGACGAAGCCTATTGGGCGACATGGGATGATTCTTGGACTCTGTCTCCGTTGCATCATCTTTCTTGTAATCGAGATCTGCAGTTGGGAGTTTCGTATTAGTGGGCTTCCGGCTGTGATCAAATAGAGCCTCGTCGCGCTTAGGTGAGACCAAAGCATTCACTTTAGTGTCACTTTTATTTGAGCTGACTGTTAGCGCAGATAAGAGTTCTGTTGTGTCCTTGGTTTCAAGTGGAGATTTCGGCGGTTGTCCATCATTATCAAGCCCATCGCCACTAGCTTCATCCACATATTTATCAATTGACTTTCTGAAATCTTGATCCAAATCCTCTTCAGTAGCATGTGGCTCACCAATTGCTGTGTCTCTTTGGTAATCTCCTTCTTCGGATTCCTCATTGGCACCTGCTTGCGCAAAAGTGTTCGAGAGCTCGTTGACAATACTCCTATCAAGTCCACCAAAGGTACTGGAAGGGTTTGCAGATGGTACATCACCCCATTCTGATGCTTCTAGTGGATCATGGTCAGCCATTGTATAAAAGCTGAACGTCACAGACTTTCTACAAACAAAGGTTTGGTGTTTGTAGTGTGTGTTGTTCACAACGATATGACAAAATATTTATAACCTTCTTCTTCCAAAAAAGGAAAACACACAGTTCCGGGAGCTAAACCGACCAAATTCCCGCTTAGTCAGTGTTGACATTTTTTTTATCTGCCCCAGTGCAGTGAGGCAATCTGGTTAAACCATCATCGACTAAAGAGACTCCAACTACTTTTGAGCACTCCAACCATTTGGACTTTGGACTGTATTACGAAACAGACTATAATGTCTCAGTTACGTCACAGGACAACCAAAAATAGGTTGTCCTCCCCTCTTGAAGACTTTTCGCCAACTGATTCAGAAATTAATGATCCATCAGAAGGAAAGGCCACAAGAAACTTCTCTCTGTGGAACGTGTGGATAGCCGGAACGATACTCAAGGTGCTTCTATTTGACACATATCACTCTACTGACTTTGATGTACATCGAAACTGGCTTGCTATAACCAATATATTGCCATTGAAGGAGTGGTATACTGAGAACACGAGTCAATGGACTTTAGACTATCCTCCGTTCTTTGCATACTTTGAATGGCTCTTGTCACAGCTTGTTCCCCAGATTGTGAGAGATGACGGTTGTCTAGATATTGTTGAGGTCGGACAGTATGGTTGGCCAACTGTGATATTTCAAAGAAGCAGCGTTATTGTCACAGAGATCTTTATATTTGCAGTGTTACAAACCTTTGTTAACTTGAGTGACAACAAAATATCCTCCTACATCATTGCCTCCTCGCTGACACTATCACCAGGTCTTCTCATTGTTGACCATATCCACTTTCAGTATAATGGCATGATGTTTGGAATTCTGATTGGAATTATACTCGCGGCCAAAATGAAACGGTACTATTTGATGGCTACACTATTTTCGGTCCTGTTGTGTTTCAAGCATATATTCCTATACCTGGCACCAGCAATTTTTGTTTACCTGTTGAGAGTTGAGGTGCTCAACGTCTCCCAATGGAGACAGCCAACCGATTTCATTAGATGGAAGAATCTTATCAAGTTGGGATCCATTGTGCTTGCCACGTTCTCCCTTGCACTAGCACCATTTTACTACCATGGTGTTCTTCCAAACCTACTTGCAAGACTATTCCCCTTCTCGAGGGGTTTGACACATGCTTACTGGGCACCGAACATTTGGGCTATTTACTCGTTTCTGGATAAGCTGCTCCTCACTATCCTTCGGATTCCTTTCATCAACAGTTCCCTGTCAAAACTCAACCTCCCTATCCCTTCGATTAATGATATTTCATTGAGACTATCTTCAATTGGCAATACTGGCACGAGGGGTCTAGTCCAAGATGTTTTCTTTGTGATCCTACCAGATATTTCTCCAAAAGTGACGTTTTTATTAACACTGTTTTATGATACTCTATCAGTCATGCCTTTACTTTGGAATCCTTCCTTCAAGAGATTCATTGGTTGCTTAACATTAAATGCATATGCGTCCTACCTGTTTGGCTGGCACGTTCATGAAAAAGCGATCATGTTGGTCATCTTTCCATTCACCTTCTTGGTAAAAGAGAGAAGGCTTTTAAATTGCTTCCTGATTTTGGCTGGTGCTGGGTATGTGAGCTTATTCCCACTCTTGCCAAACCAAAATCTAATCAAAGAAGGATATACCTTTATTTGGTTTGTCATTTATTCATTATCATTCAGAGAGGTCTCCAAGACAGTAACATCATCCAAGAGGGTGTTATTAAGTGACAGGGTGGCAGTGATATATATTTTTGGATTGATTCCTATGGTTTGGGTTGTCTTCTTGATGGACCTCTTTAAGGCCAAGTATGATTTCCTTTCCAAGTTTGAATTTGTGGGGTTAATGATCTATAGTCTTTATTGTGGGATCGGAGTGGTATTCAGTTGGTTTGGTTTAAGTTGGTTATATTTCTTTGAAGACTCCTTATGGGACTAACAAGATCTTCGCGCCACCACCACTACGTCCTCTTTTTGTCGCATAATGGACAGAACCATTTGCCTCTAGGTGCTCTCACAATTCCCACACAACTGTAGTGAAACCATTCTTTTGGACATTTCGGATTTTCACAAGCGATCATATCGCCAAAACTCATACGGTTGCAAATGCAGTATAGCTCGTGATCCTCGTCTTCATCTGAGGCGGTGTCTGTACCAACAACCACAGAATTAATCGTGGCAGGTCTTGTTTCCTTCGCACGAGTTGCTTTTGGAGCTCGTGCTTTCAGAGGAGGTCTACCTCGTTTCCGTATCAGATGTTGCTTTCCAGCTTTTGATGCTGCTGGCAATGGTGAAGAGACCTTTAAACTTAACTTGAGGTTTAGAGGTTTCTTGGTGGTCGAAGTGGTTCTCTTATTGGAGCGTTGAGCATGAGAAGCTAAATTATCTCGCATTTCTATTTCGTTCAGATAAATCTTGTAATCATGCTGCAATTGTAAGTGTTGTGAATCAAGTCTGAGCTTGGCAAGTTTGATGGAGGCCGCGATGGACTTAGCTTCAGCAAGTGCCTCATCGCGTGCATTGTACAACCTTGAAAGCAATTCTGTGATTGACTGAGAAATCTCTGAAACGTCTAGATTCGATCTTTTGAGCTCTTGGAAACGTATTAGTTGTGAATTCAGCGCGTCTTTAAGAGTGTTATGCTGGGTGTCAAGTGTTTGGATCAGCCAAAGCTTCCTGATAATCTCTGCGGGTAAATGATCCACCAGTGATACAAACGAGGTTCGAATGTCAAAATCCGTATGAAAGAGTGTTTGGCCCCCCGTCATCATTTGGGAATACTAATCCCTTCTGCACTCTGTGCGTGTGGATGTTGGTGTTTAGATCTCGCACAACAAAACACTACAACAGTTAGCCAAAGATAAACAACTCGACGGACGCGGCTTGTCCCCTCTGGGGTTTTTGGTGTCTGGGTGTATTCCATTTACTCATAACCATACTGTATTGGGTATTTTTCGCGAGTCGATTTGTCCAGCCAATGAGGTCCCGTTTAAAAAAAATTGAGCACAAATGGGAGCTTCGAGGCTTTTTCGCTCTTAACAAAGCTTCACCAGTTGAAAAAAAAAATTGAAGCTTTCAAAATCTACTTTTCCCAAACAACAGGTCCAGATCAAGTAACATCATGTTCTCCTCCATCAGATCCTCTGTTAGATCAAACATAGTACGTCCAAAATACCATCAAGACACAGCGCATTCATTCTGCTTGTTCATCTCATCGGACATCAATATTACAAAAGGGACCACCCACCACTCAGGTTGGTGATACATCGATTATGATTGGTCAATATCCAAAAGAAAAAAAGAATGAATGAACCCCACCAACTCAATTGCTCCAATCATTTTTATTGAGATAATTCCTATTGCACTATTGCCATGATTGAATAGAGATCTTTATTGAGATTAGTGAAATGCCGAATGATGAAGGGTACAATTGAATTGAGATGCGCTGTTGTATTCAAAAAAAAAAGACTTGCAAACCCACAAATACTAACAACATATCCTAGAAACACTTCTCCACAGCTGCTAAGCAAGTGGAACCAAACACCTTGGCAAAGAAGGCCATCATTGGTGGTGTTGCCGCCGCTGGTTTGACCGCCTCGTACATGCTATATGAAGACTCTGTCTTTGCTGATGCCATGACTGCTGCAGAGCACGGTCTGCATCCACCAGCTTACCAATGGTCCCACAACGGTATGTTTGACACCTTTGACCACGCTTCCATCAGAAGAGGTTACCAAGTCTACCGTGAAGTCTGTGCTGCCTGTCACTCTATGGACAGAGTTGCTTGGAGAACCCTTGTTGGTGTTTCCCACACCAACTCTGAAGTCAGAGCCATGGCTGAAGAGTTCGAATATGACGACGAACCAGATGACCAAGGTAACCCAAGAAAGAGACCAGGTAAATTGGCCGATTACATCCCAGGCCCATACGCCAACGAGCAAGCTGCCAGAGCTGCTAACCAAGGTGCCCTTCCACCAGATTTGTCTTTGATTGTCAAGGCCAGACATGGTGCCTGTGACTACATTTTTGCTCTATTGACTGGTTACCCAGATGACCCACCAGCCGGTGTTGTCTTGCCACCAGGATCCAACTACAACCCATACTTCCCAGGTGGTTCCATTGCTATGGGTAGAGTGTTGTTTGATGACTTGGTTGAGTACGAAGATGGTACTCCAGCCACCACCTCCCAAATGGCCAAGGATGTCACCACCTTCTTGAACTGGGCTTCTGAACCTGAGCATGATGAGAGAAAGAGATTGGGTTTGAAAGCCATCATTGTCTTGTCCTCATTGTACCTCATTGCCGTCTACGTCAAGAAGTTCAAGTGGGCTGGTATTAAGACCAGAAAGATCACTTTCAACCCACCAAAATAATCAGCTAAATTGAACTTATAAAAAGAACGACGAGGGGTTTTTTGAAAAGAATTCCTCAATTCATAATATATTCCATTCCAATCAGTTTGTTCATTCTTCTTTTTACTGTTTATATCTAGTTGTTATTTTTTTTTTTGGTTTTTTGTATGACGTTTAGGACGTTATTATGGTTTTCAGTTTGTGATTTTTTATTGATGTGATGAATGGTGAGGGGAAGGATACGTTTGAGAGTATGGTCTGATTAAGTATATCATCATATGTATGGAAGAAGAGAGAGATGAGAGATGAATTTTTTGGCATGATAGATGTATATATTAGAAATTGTCAAAAGCAGTATTTACCAAAGTTTTAGTTATATACATTTTTATATAAAAAGTAATTAGTATGTAGCGAGAGAGTCTCCGTCAATCAATCCTTTATATATGATGGCGTGGCATGCGTGATGGCATGCTTCCAAAAAAGGAAAAGTTTCCACCAATCACAGAGAAAGAGGGAAAAAATAATGCTCCGCGACGGGGAATTGAACCCCGGTCTACCACGTATTGCTGATTGAATCGACAAGCGGTGATTCTAGCCACTAAACTATCGCGGATATTGTATAGTACTCGGATTTCTTGAAGGCTTAGTTCGAAACTGCATGGTGAGATCCAATCAATGTCAACTATGTAACCATGGGATCAGGTCCTACAACACAACACATTCGCCTGAATCCTTTTAGAAAGGATCCTAGGTTCAGGAACATACTAAAACAAAACTTTGCCCATTAAAAAGAATGTAGTTAAGGCCAAATTATTAGGGTCAAAGCAAAAGAAAGCATCAACAGTAAACGCTGATGCTGTGGCAGCTGATACATGTACAGGGTATAGAAACGTCAGCACAGTCAGCCTGGGTACCATTATTCCGCAGCATATGATGCATGGTATCCAAAGTCTTTGATTTTACGGGCTTCTGACCATATTTGCTTTTATGTGGAAAGAAAGAAAAAAACTACTATATTTGTTTCCAAAAAAGAGTTCTAAAAATATCTAATCAAATGACACTTGCTCCTCCTGAACTGGTATCTCAGATATATGCTGCCGAAGGCACAGATGGTCTAAATAGAATTCTGAAGACTAAGGAGTTTTCATGCATCGTTAATTGCCTCCAGATCATTACTGATCACAAGAAGCCGTTGAAGTACTTCAAATTCGCCAAAGGTTTATCAACCAGGCTTGACCTTCAAAACTTTAAACGGCCTTCAAGAGGTAAGAGCCATTTCTATTTGATTGAGATAGATAGATGGAGGCAGCTGAGCATTGATGCGTTCAAAAAGACCTTCCAAGGGGCCAATGGTATTGTGGTATTATTGTCCAAGTCGCTATCAGTGCTGCCACATGATCAACAGGAAGAAAACGATAATGTCTCCAGTCATGAGTTTTCTCGTTTTGTTGATGGTTTGAGTTTAAAAGTTGTTGTAAAGAGTAACGTACAAGACTTGGTAATTACGGGGAAGTTTGACCCTGTAAACAGATCGTTCCCTTGTCTAACAAGGGTGAGATTCGATGAGGCAAGCTTCAGCCAGAGCCCAACAACCAGTCTCTATGTCCCAAAATTGGAAGAAGTTGAGATAAGGGAGTGCTCTTCTGAAGTTTTAGACTCTCTAGACTTTCAAAAGCTAACCTCGTTGGATATCCTTATAGAAACCGAAGCAGCACATGAGGAGGAGTATGACAGCGGTCCAATTGGTAAATCCATTTACCAGATCGAAGATTCAACTCTTCCAAATCTAGTTTGGGCGAACCTCAGAAACTTTTCCAACGTGAGTAACATGGACCTGCCCAAGATTCAGAACATGCTGATTCTAACAGTGCCAGCAGTTCCTGGAATGGTACCACAGCTTACTCAGATCAGTGCACCTTTACTGAACGAACTCACTGTTGAGTTCTGGAAAAAGCTTCCAAAGATAAACGACTTTGTGTGTCCAAATCTCAAGTCTGTCAAACTCACTAGAATTGTTGATAACAATGATGATGCTATCGACAATGGCATCCAAAATTGTGAATCAAGTCTGGAGACATTTGCCCATGTTCCCCACTGGGAATTGGTGAACTCCGTGGGTCTTCTCAAAAATACAAAGATTCCTGATACCATTGAAACACTAAACATCACCACTTTTACAGACGATGATGATGATCATTTTTCCAGCCTGGTGTTCCCTTCTTTGAAGATCCTTAATTTAAACAGATTCAATGAAAGTGGTGATATTCCAAAAATTCGGGCACCAAGCGTCACTGACCTGTCCCTTACTTTTGACCAAGATGTCTTCAATAGTCTTGATCACTTAACAGGCGAACAATATCCTTCCTTGAAGGATCTCAAGGTTTATAACTTTACAAAAGATACTATTACCCATTTGTCCAAGACCACATTTTCTAAGCTTGAAACTCTGGAAATTGTGGGACCTCTTTTTTCAGGAAATGATTTATCTGGCTTATCAAGCTGGAGCTGTCCCAACTTGAAACATTTCAGCTATGATCTTCAGACTGACGCATCACCAAATATCACTATTCATTTCCATGCACCAAATATGAGAACCATTGATATCAAGGTTCGGACACTAGACCTCACCACCAGCACTGGTAAAATTACCCTGAACGTTGATAGTTTCCCAGGCTTGCGCAACATTAAGCTTGATGGTATCAACGCATTAAATCTATCAAAGATGGCAAAGCTAGAAACTTTGATATCTCTTCCTGACACATCACTTGACTCCATCACTGCAGACGATCTATCGAACCTAAAGAATCTAGTCTATGAACACTCTGATACGTTGGTACCTTCTGAAGTTGAAAATATTGGAGTTTTGAACCAGGCTGTAAGAAGGGAGACAACTACCATGGGGGATGACTTTGATATCGAAGAGGAACAAGAAGATATTGATGATGAGCTGGAAGAAAACATGGTTGGGTTTGAGGGCGATGTGCTCAATTATGACGATATCGAAGAAGAGTACTAATAAAGGAGTCAAAGAAGCTGACAAATCTGAAATAGAACAGATTGCGATATCAAAAGGGTCTCCTTCATTATAGATGCTCTTTCTGCTGAAAATGGACAGAATTGTCTCTCAGGTTATACGAGCTTCAGCTTTGCGATGGTTTTCTTGAATTCAAAGTGACTGTTTGAGAAGTGGAGTATCAGTTATCCATCAGCTCTCTCTTCCTTCATTCTTGAACTACATGGTGTGAGTGCAGACCTTTTGTTTCAGGGTCCATTAATCTTGATTGTTATACTAAATGTCCAATGTCCTCTATAAAATCTGGGCTAAACCCAAGCCAGGGTACATCTGTTGAAAAGTCTCACTACTCTCGTGGAAATCATCTGGTTTCAGGTCAGGGATCAATGTGTGTGGGTCTTCTGTCCTTGGGAAGTTATCTAACACGGAATGTGGTGCATCATGGCTTGTATGGTTTTCGTTGAACTCCATTACTGAACTCCCATCCTGTAGCTGGAGTTGGTGCTTTTTCAAAAGCGAATCAAATATGTAAAAGGCAGCGCCAGCTAGCCACCATTTCTTTCTCTGTCTTTCAAGAATCTTTAACCCCTGGATCAACTGTTGCGTTTTTTGTTTCAGTATCTGTCTCAGCTCATCGCCAACTTCCTCATCAGCACTTGTCTGAGATTTTATCTCCATCTCCAAATGAATTAACACCAGTGCATGCAATACAGCATGTACATTCACTATATGTTGCACACCCTCGACATTTTCAGTCAAGGTATCTAGGATCCTGGTACTGAATAACACAGTGAATTTCATCCCAGAAAAACTCAGTGGGGTGGGAACAGTGTGATCAACAGGGTTTGGCTCAGACTCTGTCTCAATCAGATTCAAAACACCAATTTGGCACCTCAAGTACAACAGATTGCAATAAGAGTGGGTGATTTTGAAGAAATTCAGATATTTGGCCTCAATATGACCAGCATTATGTCCCAGATTTTCGGCTTCCCATCTGATCAAGTCAGCTTCCAATGTATCATCAGTATCTCGGCGACCGGGAGGACGATACGCATTGCACAAGATCCTGTCGAAGAAGAGACAAAGTGAGTACCACCGTCTGAATATCTCGTATTCTTGTCGCTGGTTATTTCCCTCCTGGAAATCATTTATAGACAGGGGCTCCATAATCAAGTCCCTTGGGTTCATGGTCATTGCTGAACCTGTAGTGACACAAATATAACGATCACAGCAGAATGTAGTCCAGAACATTCTCGCCAGAAGTCTGCGATCGTATCTCTGCTTGAAAACACTCTTGACGTAATACTTTGAGTCTTTGATGGATTCGTTGCCGTCGAAATCACTGCACTCACCCAAATTGTGAATACCCAATTCAACAACTAACATGCATGCTTTGAAAATGTACTCTCTTGAGAGCACTGGCCCCTCGGGGCCTTCTTCCTGATGTGAAAGAAGCAGATATGCCTGTAGCAATGTGACTTTATTAGACTCCATCATCTCCAAGTACTTGGCTCTCTTCATAAACTGATGTGCCTTGATCCGGCACAGCTCCATCTCTTTCTCTACAGTCTGATCGTATCGTAGTCCTGCTAGCATCAGACAGTTCAACAACAGCAGTGGAATCTTTTCCAAGTCTATATCCCTTTCAACTATCGGCATCAGAGGATAGCCATGTTGAAAGAACAACCCAACCAATCTATGCTGTTCCTCCTTTGAAGGCAACTCAAATGCACCTTTTCTCATCAGAAAATACTCTAGATCTTTATCGATTGGTGCAGCTGCTGAGGGACCTTCACCTCCAGACTCTTCCAAGAAATCAATATTCACATGCCTCCAAGGAGAATAAAGACCCAGCACCTCACCATCAAGACACAAAATAGAGTCCTTGGAGAAAATAGGTGCCAACGGCTGGGTCGACGTAATATACTGTGAATTAATCAACTTCTTCTCCAACATCCGGGAAAATATATTCTCATTCTTAAAGATCGCATCGGGTGGTTCCAGATCCGGGGCTCTAGTAGCCATCATGGGTGATGAGACGGTGCTGGTTCTGCTGGTGTCAGGCGCAATGTACGCGGGGTCAAGAGAACAGGCAATGTTGAGCTTTGTACAACGCGCGCATCGATTATCAAGGTCTTGAGACTGTCGCTTTTCATCCATTCCACATTTACGATGGCCCTTACGACATTGCATACAGGCAGCATGTGTCTGTTTGGACTATTCGTTAGTTCCTCCACCCGATGATATGGATGCACTCAAAAAGAAAAAAAGGGTTCATTCGTACTCACTTTCTTTGCCGCACTGTTTTTGAAAGCAATCACCTGAAACGGTGACTGTTGACCTAACAGATTATAAGGCAAGAATGGCTGCGGCATATTCTCTTTACGCTTTCGTTTTCCGGTGGGTACTCGTCTGCGCCACTCAAAGCAGCTATAGCCTCTTTGGCTCCTGTGCTCTTGTGGGATAAATTTCAATTAGATCGTGCCGCATATCTAAAAATTCGCGAAAGGGGGAGCAGACTAAATATTATTTAAATCACGTGATCTGCAGACTTTTCTCAATCCTGAGCACTTATTTCCTGATTTGGACGAGCACATAAACATCTGGACCGTTTTTGAACATTTATTTAAACCAGGGTCCATCCGTTCGAATTCATCCTCTAAGAGGTTGTTACTTACCAATCACTTTCACCTCTTTCAACTCTTTTCGAAAATGATGATGGGTACTGGTGCCATGGAGACCATGGCCGTTCCAACTGCTACTGGAATGGCTATGGATCACTCTCCAAGTTCGTCTTCCGAATCTATGGATATGTCCCATGGTGGTGACTCAATGCAAATGCATTTCACTTCTAACTACAATGGTGTTCCAGTTTTGTTCTCCAGTTTATCTGCAGCGACAGGTGGTAAGGCCTTTGGTATCTTTGTGTTTTTGTTCTTCACTGCATTCGCCTTTAGAGGTTTGAGTTTTTTGTCCAAGTATATTGAGTACAAAGTGTTTTCCAATCAGACACTAGGTGGTTGTGGTGGTAATGTTTACAACAATATCGAAATGCACATCGACTCAGCTACCAAACCTATAGAGGAGACTTCAAGTGATGATTTGAAGGAGGAGTGCACTACTACAAAACGTCCGAAGTCCGTGATGGCTAGATTCTTTGATTACTCCGCCGTGTCGATCTACAGAGACTTTATCCGTCTTTTGTTGACTGTTGCATCAGTTATTCTGGGATATGCTCTCATGTTGGCTGTCATGAGTTTTGTTGTGTTGTACTTTTTCGCAGTGGTGTTGGGTATTGCGTTTGGTGAGATCTTCTTTATGAGATTAAGTAATGCCTTGGACATGGAGCCCCCAGAAAATATTTGTTCCTCGGTACTCCACTGAGAAACAAACGAACCATACTCCCACTTCTCCCTAACGACTGTTATGATATGTTTATATGTTTTTTTAAGTATAACCACTGTTCATGATGCGACTTCCTTGATTGCTTCAGTTCAATGGTGTGCAGTTTTAGCCTTGTTTGAAACCACCGTAGATGAGATAGATGAGATATCATTGGCAGCCCACATACACTTACACGATTAAATCATCAATATCTTGGAATAAAATAATAGACGAAGCTTAGTATTGAGAGTATAATGCTCCCCTGACCCTCAGTTCTTAACTAGAACGTAGTCTTTTCGAACATTGGTTTTCTTTCCATCGCAGGTGAAATAGGCATCCACCTGATTTCTAACGTCAGTAGTTGGAGACTGGAAGACAGTAACCCAAACCTGATAGTTGGCTGGAGTGTCAGCTAGGAAGACTTCGACTGTGCTACCCTCACAGAAATAGAAAAGGCCATTGTCATCATAAGACTTTGGATAATACCAGTCATTCAAGCTGTCAGTAGTGTGCACATTGATGTCATCACAGTTGATCGCACTCTGACCATCAATACCATAGGTCAAAGTGATGTGACCGTTCTGAGTACCATCAGGGCAGTTTTGAAACAGGTAGTAGTTTTCCAAGGAACTACCAGTAGAGTGGGCAAAGTTATATGGGTAAGAGATTGGGCCTTTAGCAGAGAGTGTGATATCAGTAGAAATGTCACCCCAGGTAATGGTAGTCGGGCCAGCAGATAGGGCATTAGCAGCACCGATCTCATAGGGGGTGGCAGAACCACCCACAGCAAACAGAACTGTGATATCAAAAGAGCCAGAAATATCTGAATCAAACTGAGCAGTAGCATCCAAAGTCTTACAACTCAACACGGCGTTGGCAATGCTCAAACCTTGACACGGTGAACATGGTTCAGCTCCAAGTTAAATTCTTGACTAACAGAGTGTTGACCCTGGGCCAACAACTTAAATCCAATCGAGGCAGTCCACGGGGAAGTTGGGAGGTTGTCTCCTCTGTCACTTGATAAATCAAGGGATTGGAAGAAGGATTGGGCCAATACCAATTGGAAAATTAAGCTAATAAGTAGGATATGAGTAACACTCTTGGACATATTTCTGTGTGTTAGAAGTATGGGGACTTCATCAAGCTTTCAAGTTCTGAGATAAATGTTCTGCTGTGCTCTTTAAATATCCATCAATTGCATTTTTTCCACACATTTGCTCTATATCACCCAAGTTTGTGATGTGTCACAATAGCAACTCTGTTTAATGCAGATGAAAATAGCACCAAAGTGTACGGGTACCGGTACCGCATGCTGGTTTCAGTTTCTGGCTTTCAGTTGTTGCATTGGAGGTCATTTTGGGGAATTTTTGTTGGGAAAAGAGTTTGGCTTGCATAACTCTCATCAAATAGAGGCATACAACTCTGAGTTGTAATACATATTCTCATCAGTTTGTAGACATATCTGTGACATTAAGCAGCTCCTCAGAAGCAAGTAGAAAAAAACTACTCATCATCATCGACGGTAGAAATAAGTCCAATGGTATAGTGAATGATCTCTCAGAAGAAAAGCACTTAGCAGTATGGGGAAAGAGAATTCAAGACTGTTCCTCACATTCCCAGATTAATTGTATACCGGTATTTGGTCTTTTTGTGTGTTCAGCGGCTCTTGGATCCCTGCGCCCTCCTCACTGGGAGGTGACACAGCCAGCAGCAGCAGCCTCAGGCCATCTGCATTTGGAAATGTGATGTCACTTGGTATTCCTGTGCCTGACATTTTTCTCTAAGTGTGCCAACAACCAAGGCTCATAGGCCATCACTATAACGCTGATCCTAATCTCCACGCCACCAATGAACACTGCCATATTGCTTTGAATGTATGGAAAGCAAGCTTAGCTTGGCTGGTGGTTGGGTTCGAGTGATCAGTTTGTCTCCAGTAATGAGTGAACGATCATTGATGAAATGATGCTCACATTGAGTTTCAGCGAATTGATAGAGACCAGCATACCTGCTTGAGATTAATCATTTTGCGCATCTTAGTAAAATCCCACCTAGCTTTGTCGAGAGTGACTGCTCTTATGAATATCTTTTAGTGTCCGAACCAAAGCGCTTGTGGTTTAAGGGCATAATGCGAAGTTGCCATCTTCGAGATCCCGGTTCGACTCCGGGCTGGCGCAGTTGTATTTTTTTCTGTGGGTCCTTATCGAGTACATCAATAACACCATTTCTTTCCCTTCCTTCTCAATGATCTTCCTGAGTTTACATCTTGAGATGTTTGAATAGGATGCTGCTAACACCCATGACGGTGTTCTCCGATATTAACTCTTTAATGCCCTTCTTTTTTTCAACAATCCTTCTCTTCCTATCCAGAAGGGACCATTGTGATATGTATCGACAGATCTCCGTCACCTTTTGGTCATATTATTGCTCATATGGTTCCCATGGTACCCTGCTTTCTAATCATGCGGTTTCAATGTGTTTAAGGTTTACACAAAAAGCACATCTCCCTCCTCCTCAATTTTCCAAAACACTATTTAAAGCAAACCACAATGAAATACCCAAACGGTCCATTGGTACGATCATACTTACAATTGAGGTTCAACGATTAAACCCATTTGCTACTCTTATACCAGTTTGCTTAACTAAAAAAAACACCTTCCATTGCATTTCAAAATGTCTAGTGAAAGACAGCCCCTAACTTACAGTGCATCTATTATACCTGAAGACCACTTTGAAACCATGGACAGTTATCTCAGCTATTTGGAGGAGGTAAAGAAAGATAAAGCAAGTCTCCAGGTTGTTGTTGACAAACTGTACAATGATGCCAAAAACGATGATACCATGACTGAGTTGCCAAATGTTTTCAGGAGGAGTTCATTGAAGAGCGTTTCTAGAGCCAATTCAATCCTTTCTAGAGCTAACTCTACTGTTTCAAGGTCAAACTCTTTTGCATCCACCAACTCATCAATGAATACTCTAACTGCTAGCTTTTTCAGGACAGTTGACGACATGACAACTAGCCTTCTTCCCAAAAAGTTGCCTTCGCAGTGTTTCAAAGGCTACGATCATGCAATGTGGTATGTGTCAAATGCCAAACAAACGGCAAACTACTTTGTTCACTGCTTTGGATTCACCTGGGTTGCCTACAAGGGATTGGAAACAGGGTCAAAATTGACTGCCTCTCATGTTGTTAGGAATGGCAATGTAACCTTTGAGTTTGTATCACCCATTGTCATGAAAAGCTCCAACTACAAGGAGGGTAGATATCTCGATGGGATGTTTAACTTCATTAAGAGGCATGGTGATGGAATCAAGGACATATCTTTTGAGGTTGACGATGTTGATTTTGTTTTCGATTTTGCAATTAGATCTGGTGCAAAGGCTATTCAGAGACCGTTCACAAGTCATGATGAACATGGCTCAGCAAGAACTGCAACGATTGAGGTTTTTGACGATGTTTATCACACTTTGATTCAAAGAGACTCATATCATGGAGTGTACTTGCCTGGGTATGTAAAGCACCCCGCCAGTACTGACTCAAACAACGTCCTGGATAGAATAGCTCCAGTACGTTTAGAAAAGATTGATCACTGTGTTCAAAACGAAGATTGGAACCACTTGGAAGGAGCATGTGATGTTTACTCAAAGATTTTTGGCTTCCATAGATTTTGGTCAGTTGATGAAAAGGATGTTTCTACTGAGTTTAGTGCTCTCAGATCCATTGTCATGGCCTCTGCTAACGAAGAGATCAAGATGCCAATCAATGAACCTGCTATGGGGCTTTGCAAATCCCAAATTGAAGAATTCTTGGACTACTACAATGGCCCAGGGGTCCAGCATATTGCAGTCTTGACCAGTAATATCATCGAGACTGTTGGCAGTATGCAACTTAGAGGTGCAGAGTTCATCAAAGTTCCAGATGTTTATTATGAAAGTTTATTGCCTAAATTGTTGAAATCAGGGGTGACGATTGAAGAGGACTTGGATAGATTGAAAAATTTGGGTATCTTGATTGACTTTGATGAGACTGGCTACTTGTTGCAGATATTTACCAAGCCTTTGACAGATAGACCTACCTTCTTTTTAGAGGTTATTCAAAGACACAACCATTCTGGTTTTGGAAAGGGTAACTTTAAAGCTTTGTTCCAAACAATTGAAGCAGAACAAAGATTGCGTGGCACTTTGTTCAAATAAATCTTTGTTTGATGTATGTTATGTTGTGTAGTCTATGGACCAGGTTACGGAGCGATGGTATGCTACTATAGCCCCGGCGGAGTCTAGACACATGTGTGGCCGAACCAGTTCATAAATGTGATTTGGAAAAAACCAAAAAAAACAAACAGGCGACCGAACATACTGCACAGAGCCCCTTTCAGACCAATCAATTCTCCCTAACCGTTCTGAAGCTCTATTCCAGCGCAGTCAGGCCTCTTCATATTATAACCTTAGTACAGAGTTTTACAACTTTGGTACTCTGCCACTGCCTCTCAGAACCCCATAGAAGAGAAGTATATTTTAAGGTGAGATCGTGGCTTGTGCGGATAAACACAGGTTTATTTTCATCACCACTCTAACCGCCTTCCAAACAAAGGTCTCTACACCACTGATCCATTTGTGATCAATTGAAGCGTATCCATTATTGCAAACCGAGCATCAATACAGAAATGGCTGGGTATGTGTAACCATTGATTTCTCCCCTCTGGTCTTCGTTGTCTTCCCGCTGGTTTGCTTTTTTTTTGGTAGATCCAGCGGTTGAGGGCGAAAGACAAGCGAAGTGGCGGCAGTAGCCTGATAGGAGAGGAGAGAAGCCAACATGCATCTTTGTCTCAATCTCAATACTAACAACACGGAAAAAGTGAATCACAAATTACCGTCAAGGTTGTCGCCGCAGAATCCCTTTATAAGCGAGATGTCTTCCGCAGTCCAGATCCCTTTGCTGTGCTGACCGTCGATGGTTCTCAAACAAAGTCTACTTCAGCAGTGAAGAAAACCTTGAACCCTTACTGGAACGAAACTTTCTCATTCCAAGCCAATGAAAACTCTATCCTTGTTGTCCAGGTTTTTGACCAAAAGAAGTTTAAGAAGAAGGATCAGGGCTTTCTTGGTGTTGTCAATATCAGAATCGGCGATGTAATTGACTTGAATCTTGCCAACTTTGAAGAAACTATTACTAGAGAGTTGAAGAAATCCAACGACAACGTTGTGGTTAGTGGAAGATTGATCATCGTGATCTCGCACAACACAGCGTCGTCTTCTTCCAGGCCAGCTGCCCCTCCGCCAATACATGCGCAACCATCATCTAGCTCTGCTGTCCAAACTAACGCTACTACTGCTACTCCTAATGGTGTCATTTCCAACAATACTAACGCCACAAATGGGAGACAGTACTCTTCGTTTGAAGATCAATATGGTAGATTGCCACCAGGATGGGAGAGAAGAACAGATAACTTTGGACGGACATACTATGTTGATCACAACTCTAGAACTACAACTTGGAAGAGACCTACACTAGAACAATCAGAGTCTGAACGTGGACAACAAAGACAGAATGTGACTGATGCCGAAAGAATACAGCATCGTGGTCGCACACTTCCTGATGATAGACCAATGTCTCCAAATGTTTCTGGTAACTCAAGTTCTAATATCATAACTGTCAACTCAAGTGGAAACGTACCAGCAACAACTGGTACCAGTGCTGTCTCAATGGCAGCCACAGGTACTACCACTGCTGGCCTTGGAGAGTTGCCACCTGGTTGGGAGCAACGGCTCACTCCAGAGGGTCGTGCATACTTTGTTGACCACAACACTAGAACTACCACTTGGGTTGATCCAAGAAGACAGCAGTACATCAGAACATATGGTCCAAACACTACTGTACAACAGCAACCTGTGTCTCAATTGGGCCCACTACCAAGTGGTTGGGAAATGAGACTTACCAACACAGCTAGAGTTTATTTTGTTGATCATAACACAAAGACTACGACATGGGATGATCCAAGATTACCATCATCACTAGACCAAAATGTTCCACAATACAAGAGGGACTTTAGAAGAAAAGTTATCTACTTCAGATCCCAACCTGCCTTGAGAATCCTCCCAGGCCAATGTCACATCAAGGTTAGAAGAGATCACATATTTGAAGACTCTTACCAAGAGATTATGAGACAGACTCCGGAAGACTTAAAGAAGAGACTAATGATCAAGTTTGATGGGGAAGAAGGTTTGGATTACGGTGGAGTTTCTAGAGAATTTTTCTTCCTCCTGTCCCACGAAATGTTCAATCCATTTTACTGTTTGTTTGAGTATTCTGCACATGACAACTACACCTTGCAAATTAACAGAAACTCTGGTATTAATCCAGAGCACTTGAATTACTTCAAGTTCATTGGAAGAGTTGTTGGTCTTGGTGTATTCCATAGAAGGTTCTTGGATGCCTTCTTCGTTGGTGCCCTATACAAGATGATGTTGCATAAGAAGGTTATTTTGCAAGATATGGAGGGTGTTGATGCTGAGTTCTACAGATCCTTACAGTGGACTGTTGATAATGACATTGAAGATATTCTAGACCTCACATTCAGTGCAGAAGAGGAGAGATTCGGTACGATGGTCACTGTTGACTTGAAGCCAGGTGGAAGAGATGTTGAAGTCACCAACGAAAACAAGAAGGAATATGTGGAGTTGATCACCGAATGGAAGATTCAAAAGTGTGTTGAAGAGCAATTCAAGGCATTCATGGATGGTTTCAATGAACTAATACCAGAGGACTTGGTTAATGTCTTTGACGAAAGAGAGTTGGAGTTGTTGATTGGTGGTATCGCTGAGATTGATGTTGAAGACTGGAAGAAACATACAGACTACAGAGGGTTCCAAGAGAATGATGAACCTATCCAATGGTTTTGGAAGTGTGTGTCGGAATGGGATAATGAACAAAGAGCAAGATTGTTGCAGTTCACTACGGGTACCTCCAGAATTCCAGTTAATGGCTTTAAAGACTTGCAAGGTTCAGATGGTCCTAGAAGATTCACCATTGAGAAAGCCGGTGAGCCAAACCAATTACCGAAGTCCCACACTTGTTTCAACAGAGTTGATTTGCCTCCATACACAGATTATGAGTCGCTGAAACAGAAGTTGAACCTTGCTGTTGAAGAGACTGTTGGTTTCGGCCAAGAGTAATTTTTTTTTTTGTGTGTTTGCATGGATAATTCTTTGATGACTTGATTACGAGTTTGTGTTTCTTTTGTTTTGTTTACTTCATTATAGTTTGTTTATATTTGTTTCATTAATATTCGCTGTATTGCGGTTTGTTTTAAAGACATCCTAGTAAAAGAAATGTTCTGCTGACACTCTCATCCATTTCCATTTAACAACCATCTAATATAGAACAGTATACATCTTTTGTTGTGTAATCTTCTAATGACGCGCACTGACGTATCAAAACAGCTATAGTGTGTAAACCTCCAAGAGATGATTTCTTCCTCTTCACCTCGTTGACTGTTGCAAAAAAAATGAGGAGAAACCCCGAGTTTAAGCAGCTACTAGTTTCGCATTCTCAGCTATGTTCTTTGCTTTGAAAAGCTTAGCTCGATGGGCCCTCTCAGCTGCAATCTCCTTCGCAGAAAGATACTTCACATCGTCATCAAACAAGCTCTGTAGTTGATGGATTGCCTTAAAGACAACTTGTGCGCGAGGGAACGACATTCTGTCAAAATGAATCGTCTCCAAGAGACGACCTTGCATGATTGCCAAATTAACATTATTATTGCTAGAGCTATTTGTGTGAATCTTTCTGCCTCTAGCCTTGAAGAGCTTTCCCATCTCAAGATTGATGACGTGGATGCTGTTCATATAGTCAGGAAACTTGCAGAGTCTGTGAGAAAGGTGCTGGTATTCGCTCGTGATGTCAGCAACATCAAGAGCGCGGATATGAAGTGGATAAGGCATTGTATTGTATCTATATGTTGCAATTCTATGATTGATTCAGGATGTAGTTTGGTGCTTTGGGTGTCTCCTTTTATAAAGCTTGTGATCCATTTTCTGTCTACATTGAACGGAAAATTTGACAATTTCTGGAACAATGGTCAATACCTTTGTCCCCTTCCCATCTCCCAAGAACATTTCGAACTGTTGAAATTGCGAAGAGTACATAAAAAAGGAGTGCTGCTGTGTGTTGCTGTAAAGGTATACGCTTCCTACAGAGGGGGTAACCCTGGGAGTTTCGCGTATGCTCCTGTTACCCTGTCTGGAAACTGGATGTGGTATTTGGAAAAGGTCAGTCTTTTGACAGTTAAGTTGTAAGCTGTGGTCCAGAGAGAGTGATGTTAACCAATAGGTTGCTAGGACCAAACTAGTTTCAAATTTCAGAGTGCATGAACACTTTTCCTCTTTTTCTAGCATTCTGCGTTTTGCTGTTTGTATGACACAATGTGAGTATTCAGACAATGCAGTTGTTGTTGTAAACGAAAGAGCAGCTATATTATGGCATCCGCAGTATAATTACCTCCATATGTGGCATCAAGGGGCCCTCAATGATGTGGACCGTCTGTTCTATCAAAACCTTCATTTTGTCCCCTCTTTATGCGATAAAGATGTTTTTATTGTATAGTGAATTAGGAATTAGGAACTTTACGTTATCAACCATTTCTGTTTTTCGTTTCGTTGTTTGTTTGTTTGTTTGTTTGTTTGTTTGTTTATATACACTAAGACAACCAACCAATAACAAAAAAACCATTCTCCTTTATCATCAACATCATCATCATGTCATTGGTGCAATACAAAATTCTTTCAGAACAAGAACAGATAGTAATTCCAACGAATGGATTTTCTAAACTTCTCTTCAACTGCAAGATTATCTTAAAAGCCCTACTTGGTTATCGTTCTAGAACCGACCTTGAACTCCAACTCATTGCTGACAATACCACCTTTTTTGACAACCACATCCAGATTCACTCATCATATGAAGACTTTGGGGAGTTTGGAGAGATATACCATCTCTTGATTCCTAAAGATGATGCCAGAAACTTTGATAAGAATAACAAGGGCCCTGTTATTGTGTTCATACATGGATTAGGGGGTAACCTACACCAGTTTGACGAACAGTTCAAGAACCTGTTCGAGCGTTTTGACGTGGTGGGGTTCGATTTACCTGGATCAGGTAATTCAACGCTCCGTGATCCTAAGTATGTGCTGAGTCTCCACAACTTCACCAGGTTTGTGTTGGCATTTTTGGATAGAAAAGGGTTCTTGGAAAGAGAACTGGTGCTGGTTGGTCATTCTTATAGTACACAAGTTGTCCTTAACTTGGTTAAGCATTTAAATGTTAGTCAGGTCAAGAGACTTATTTTGTTATCACCTCCAAAGTTCCCTGCCGTGAAGACGTGGCGCACATCTTTTGTATTAAATCTATTCCAGAAACTGCCAATTGTGTTTGAGATCTTTAGAAGAATGGACAGAATTAACAATATCAGAAGTGACTCGCTAAGGAGATTGTTCTCCACTTCCAGATTTGATGAGATAGATGATCTCTTGAAGTTCAAACAGTTCAAGTTCAACCTTCAGACCAATTCCAGGAATTTTCTAAACCACATCATCAGCTGGGTTCCTATCCAACTTGATGAACTGATCACTTCTGTCAATCATTTGAAAACTAACCCAGGATTCAAGGATATTGTCATCATTGATGGTGGAGAGGATAAAGTAACCAAGGATGGAGGCTCAACGTATAAAGCTGTGTTGGATGATGTTGTTGACTATAAAGTGATACCACAAGCTGGACATAACTTGTTGTTAGATTCCTATAAGGAACTCAACAAACTTATTGATGATGAACTGGGAGACTTGTGAGTTTTTGGGATGGTGATATAGCTCTACATGCAAGTGTCAGTAAAAGAAGAAAGTGTAAAATTGAAGAATCAACCCTCAATTGCAATATAATTAAAAATTCCGTTTCAAACCAAGACCCTGTCCTGAACATAGTAGTAAACCATCATTAAACAAAACAAAAAAAGCCGCCCCTCAAAAACTTGACTTGCTCGATCAATCAAATATCCTAGATGAATACAAAGCCCCTCCTGCCGAACCCAATCCTATCAAACCAACAACGACGGTGTGTGGCGGGCATTATTAACATAGTCCTAACAGCCGTGAACCAGTGATATGAGGATTTCTCTCAGAGTCTGGCAAAAGAACTCAAGCTGATAACACCAACCGTGTTGCTTCTGTCTTTGGTCTTGTTGTGTGAATGTAGTGGGAGAACAAAAGGTAACGTCAACCCCAGAGATAAGTAGCTGAGCATGAGTAGGGATTGAAGAGATCTGCTTCTTGGGGAAGCGTATCTGACGTTGTTGAATGTGAGCGAAGATGAGTTCATGTTTGTATAGAGTAGATGGTGTCCTTGAAGAAGATGATTATGAGATCAAAGCATACTCAATTCACATTTCTTTAGTCAATGAGAAGAGAGATCTTGAGTCGAATTTATAAGAAAATTGTGGGTCTTGGTGCCAAAAATGGTCTGATTTGAAAAAATGTGGTCCGTACCAGAGTCTTTGTGCATATACACGTGACTGACGCCAATTCGCGTCGTCCGTCGTGTAAAACACCATGCTTCTCTGCACCCATTTTGACACCCGAAACAATAACAAGCAAGTCTTGAAAGAGATACCCAGGCTCAAATAGGGGCGGGGACGCGTGTTTTCTTGCTCACTCAACGCGACATAATTGTTGATCGAAAGAGATTTAACAACAACGAACGTGTGTCGTTTAAGATTTAGCAATCAGTTCATATATGGGTGCGGTGGGCGTGCGTACCACAAACCAAACCACCCGATTATTACTACAGCCACTCAAGTAACCAAGCAGTTGATAACACTCAATCGTGGTGTGGTAACAGGCAATTGTGCGGGATCTGAACTCCTGTTTAAGTTGTGATTTTTGCCTGCATGCGACTTTTTTGTTTTGTATTTTTCAGTTAAGCTTATCTGGTCGTGGTGTGTAAACGACAAACGACAACGACAAACGAACAAAATTTTACGATAAACGAATAGAAATTTTTCTTGGTTGTTTTACAGTTTGATACCTTTCTTCAAAATCATTCTTGCATATATTTGTACGTTATGGTCTTTTTGGATCAATTCGGTCTTATTTTCCCAATGTATAGTTCATATTATCCCCCTATGATATATAGTAGCTGCGATCATGATTCGATGCTTCTCTGGTGGAGGAAGGTGGGCGGTGGCTTCTATTAAAAACTGGCATGACCACATCGCCCAGAAGCCCACATTTTTTATCGGGTTTTGTGGATCATCATAAACAAGTCATCATCTCTCTGTAGAAACATGATGAATCAGAGAATCCCCACTACTATCACTGTGTAAATATTGCTATGCTGACATGTTAGGTATATTATCATATCGCCTGATTTTATTATAAAATGATAACGGAATATGGATGATGAGTATTTTTGCTGAATAT
The DNA here is from genome assembly GCA_003706665.2 of Barnettozyma hawaiiensis. Classification (NCBI taxonomy): domain Eukaryota; kingdom Fungi; phylum Ascomycota; class Saccharomycetes; order Phaffomycetales; family Phaffomycetaceae; genus Barnettozyma; species Barnettozyma hawaiiensis. The sequence goes on along the minus strand of PPLY02000012.1, from coordinate 104,336 downwards.
CGTATTGATATCCGACGGCAAGGGATTATTACATAAGCTGATTGTTGGCTAAAATTTATGCGTTTTTGTCTGTTTGTTGTTGGAAGCTGAATTGGACGTACTGCTGTGATTATAGAGAGTACAACTCGCCAATTACGGGCCCACACCGACTTGCATTATCCGTGATCCAACCTCATGTATGACGACCACCATCTTCTACCTTCCACAGATGTTATTGAGTCGATAAGCGCGTACAAGTATCTGGGACTAGGAGGTGAGAGCAGTAACTACGAACGACTTGCGTTTGTGGTCTATAGTCACACCAGAAGTAGTGTTTTGAACAGGTGGTGCCAGGAAAATAAAAAGACTACAACGCTTTCGGTGGAAGAAGGTGATAGGTTAGTGAAACTGAGTAGTTTGTTGATAACGGAGTCACTAAAATTTGAGGAGGATCTGAAGTTTGTGAATGTTCAATTCAATGGTAAGAAAGTGATATGCATCGTGGACGTGAAGAAAGACCTTGTGGTGGTGTGTCAGATTGAAGAGAATGAGGTATGAATACACAGTACAGTTGCTTTGTTTAATTTGTTTTGGTTTGGTTTGTTTGTTTTGATTTCCCCAAAAGAAAATAGAAGGAAAAAAACAACTAAAAAAAGCACACAAACACAAAATGTAGATAATAGAGCATCGTGATACTCTGTTTAACACACACACACAGATACCATGAGTCTTGCAGTGAATCTCAAGCCATCAAACAAATCGACAATTTCTGGCTTTCCTGGCGTCCCTAAAACGTACCCACAATATGATTCCATTTTAGAGATCCGCCAGACCACAGCAGACAACAATTCACCAAACATCCAGCTCATTACTATCCGTTTCGTCACCACTGACACACTGAAATTCAGCAAGAACAACGTTCCCAACTCAATGAGGAAATTAAACCATGAGCAAAGATTTCCAATCAACCAACGAATTGTAGGCATTGATCTGCCGTTTTCAGTCCCCATTCATCAGAACATTGCGCCAACATTAGAGACAGCCAACTACAGAGTTAATCATTCCCTACAAGTCGAGATAACTCTGATGAACAAACAGATAAGGACGTATGAGTTTCCGGTGGTGATCAATAAATATGATAATCTGCCGGTATACAGACAGTTCAACCAGCCAATCACCAAAGTGGTTGATGCGAAAGACACATCATTTTTCTTGGAGTATGCCCTACCTTGTTCGTCAATTGGACCTTTTGAGGAATTGCAATTAGACTTGAAAGTCACCAAGTCTGCCTACGGTAAACAATCGTTGAAGTTGAAGAAACTTTCTATTGATATCGTGGAGGTGTTTGACTGTCGTTGCGATAGCGCTTTCATCAAGGAAGCAGTCATTGGCTCACAAGTCTTTGAACTAAACAAGGATATTACACAGGAGTTCTCTGACAAGTTCAACATTAATATCCACAGCACCGAAACTAATACTGTTAACCCATTTCTTGTATTCGATAAGCAACAAGATAGCACGTTATTGACTATTCCAAACCCAATAGTTCCCCAGAACAACAACCTCAAACCACTGATAATTGACCATGATTCAAGCAATCCTGTCCCATTCAAATCACACAATACCTTTCAGACATTCAAATCAAACTTCTTCCAGGTATATTACCAGTTGAATGTCAAACTTAAGTGCAACAAGGGACGGACCCTTTTGGTACAGCAGCCTTTCACAGTTTCTAATCGTAGCAGAAAGGAGTCAATGGAACTAATCAAATGGCTCTTGAATGAAACGAAGCAGGTGAACGAAGATAGTTTTGTTTATGATTCAAAATGGGATGTATTTAGACGTAAAGTGGTACCCAAGATGACAGTTATGCGGAGCCGGGCAGAAAAGGATAAGTTTATCTGAACCAACGGAAAAAAAAAGATCACTGCCATACCACAACTTTTGTTTCTGTAGTGGAGGAGTGACCGATCCAAGCAAACACATGCCACAACCATTTGCGCCTGTTACTTCATACTCACTCACAGCTACACAGGCTCACCATGACGTGGAACTTAAACTCACAGCAAAGGAACTTCACGACAGCGAGATCCATTCGGAGATCTTTGCCATCGTCAAGACACTGGAGATCATTGAGAAATCCTTCATCAAAGACGACATATCAACGGAAGAATACCAGTCTCTATGTCACAAGTCAATCACTCAGTATCAGACACTACTCAGGAACAATCCGGTGCTGAGAGAATTTCAATTGGATGAGTTTGTTAAACAGTATTGGATTCTTGACTGTAGTAATGCAGTTAACAGACTCCACATTGGCCTTCCCGCCACTATTGAGCATCCTATTCCAAACTCAATGCTTGACTTCCATGAACTGAAGAACTCTTCATCAACGGGATTTACTGGAGCTCATCATCTAGCTGATTCGAATTCTGGAAACAACAACAACAAACTAATTGCTGAGATCACTTCAAACTTTATTACACTAATGGATGCGCTCAAACTGGATTTCAAGACAAAAGATCAGTTACACCCAATACTTTCAGATTTACTCACCAATTTAACGGAGTTCTTCAAGAAGTTACCGGGAGATGTTGTCGAAAGTTTTAAGATCCAGAGACAAAACTTGATAGACTGGCTGATCAAGCTCAATAAGATGAAATTGAACCAAGAGCTGAACGACGAGGAGATAAATACAATGCTTTTTGATCTTGAATCAGGATATAACAGTTTCTACAAGTCATTAAGATAATGTACGATGTCATTGTGCTGATAAAATTAAACACACTCTAAATAATAGAATCTATCTCCTTAGCATAACTCAACGCATTTTTGACCAGCTTCTCAGTGTTATTCAAGTTTTCGTTCTCAAACTCATAATCTTCGTCATTCTCTTCACTATTGTCAAATTTCAATTCGTTATTGTCGAGACTCCAGTTGAATTCCTCAACAAACTCTTGCAGGGTGGCATTATCGTTGTCCTTCAAATGCAAAAGGTTCTTAGCGTTTTTCAAGTCCAGGGTCTTGTAACTCTTGTTCAAAGTCTTTGCAATCTCAACTCTTGTGATCTTGATCAAAGTCTCGTCAAATATTTGAAACTCTTTAAGCTTGGATTTGGATTCTGAGAGCTCATTTGATGATGAACCTTCCGATAATACACTCAAAACTTTATCATAGTAACCCTCTAACAACCAATTGGCCAGAGTGATCGGATACTTCAAGAACAAGTCGCCCTCAATGCTAGCTAACTTAAATGTGTAGAACTCCAGTTCTGTGTAGAATCTGACAAAGTCACCATCGCTCAATAACAGTAGGAGATATAGCGACAGCAGTTTGTTCTTCTTTGTTGACTTGGCGAGCTCCTTGCTCTCTTCATTGAAGTAGAACGTCTTTAAAGAGTCAATAATTTGCTGAAACTTGTCGAATTTGAAAGAGTTGATGAAACTGAGCGCACCAATCTCCAAGATCGATCTTGATATGATTAGGTCGTTCAGGTAATTTGGATCAGTGCGTAGTTTGGCAAAATTTGGAAGGAGAAGATCATTCTGGATAAGTAGCACCTTGATAGGCGTGATGAGCTCTTCGACCTTTGAATAGCTCTTGGACTCAAACGCCTGCTTCAGATCGTTGGTGAGTGATTCTAGAGAAGGCATCGCTGTATGTAATGCCAATTGATGTGTGACTAGTTGCTTTGCCGTTGTTGTTGTTCGATTCTAACTTTTTGCCACCTTAGAGAGGATTACCGGAACACAAAGAGAAAGAAAAACTGGAAAAGTTCCGAGGGCAGAACAACAAAGAGTGGTCGGAAATAAATAACAAATAGCTTTACGTTACTGTTCTCACTTCATCATATCATCCATAATGATCATTGATCTGTATTCATATGATCTATATAACGTTCTAAAAATACTCTTCCAAGGCCTCGAAGTCTTTGATTTTATTGTTCTCCTCGATAACAACCTTTGGTTTTGAAAAGAATTTCAATGCTAAGGATGACAGGACGACACTAATTGAACTCAAAGCCATGGCAGCACTTGCCCAAACCGGTGATAGTCTAGTGTTTCTGTAAGGGTAAATGACACCAGCAGCAATAGGAATACCAATCATGTTGTAAACCAGGGCCCAACCAAAATTAAATCTAACTCTTTGGAAAACATTTCTGGACAGTTTCAGCAGCGTGAGAAAGGTGATCAACGGGAACTTTGGTGACAATAACACAAAGTCTGAGGATGTCAAAGCTAAATCAGAGCCAGAAGCCAGCGCGATTCCAACATCAGCTACAGCAAGAGCTGGAGCGTCATTGACACCGTCTCCAACCATTGCGATGGTAGATTTTGGATGGGTAGATCTGATCCATTTGATCTTTTCAGCTTTCTCCTCTGGTAAGACTTCCGCAATAACGTTGTCAATTCCCAGCTCCTTAGCAATAGAGTTAGCAGTCTCGTAGTTGTCACCAGATATCATAAATGTTTGGATGTTCTGTGACTTCAAGTGGTTTAGAACACTTTTGGATTCTGGTCTTATTTCGTCTCTAGAAGCCATAATCAAGATTGGGTGGTACTGGTCACCACCAAACTTTTGGTTGCACTTCAAACTGACAATGATGATACTTTTACCCTGAAGCTTCCAATCATCCAGTAGTCTCTGCTGTTGGGAGCTGAAATGAACACGGTTGTCTTTCATGAGGGCTTCGTTGCCCAAAATTACACTCTGAGGTCTCAGCTCTTGCCAACAAGGGTCATCAATCTCAGCATCATCTAAAACGATGTCACCCCGTAGTCCTTTGCCTGGAATCTCTTCAGAAGCAGGGATCTTCACCTTACCCAGAGCAATATTCTTCTTAACACTCATCTCATCAATGAAGCGTCTAACAGCGACAGCAAGAGGATGGCTCGAGTTGACCTCCAAGTCCTTTGCTACTTGAAGGGCAATTTTCCTCAACTTGGGATCACTCGTTGTTGCAAAGTTTGTTATTCTCAAGTCACCACCCATAGTCAATGTACCAGTTTTATCAAAGCACACAATGTTCACCTTTGAGCCCTCCTGAAAAGCCGCTCCACCACCTCTCGCCAAGATACCATTCTTAGCAGCCAAACCGGCACCCACAAACAAAGCGGTAGGAGCAGCCAAACCAATTCCACATGGACATGCAATCACAAATACAGCGATAGCAAACTCCAAAGACCAAACAGCCCATCCACCAATATCATTTGTGAGATAAGAGGCTGGAAGCCTTCCAGAGTAACCTAGGGAGATCCAGATGACCCAGGTGATGACAGCTAGGAATGTAATGATTGGGACAAAGAAACCAGTCAGAACATCTGCACTTCTTTCGATGGGCGCTCTCTTCATCTGTCCGTCTCTGACAGTGCTGACAATCTGGTCAATCAGCGAAGTTCCATCCAAAGTAGATATCTTAGCAACAATGGAGGATGGCCCTTTATTGATTGTCCCCGCAAAGATCTGCTCACCTACTGTGTGTTCAATAGGGAGAGACTCGCCTGTAAGTGCACTTTCATCAAACTTGGAGGTTCCATTCTGGATAATACAGTCAGTTGGTGGGGATTCACCAGGAACAACCCTGATAAGATCTCCAATTTCAAGCATCTTTATAGTAGTTTTGACGTCATTACCTTCTTCATCAATTAAATTGGCCTCACTAGGTTTAATCTCACCAAGACTGGAGATAGCCTCTGCTGTCTTTGATTTAGAGTATGATTCCAAAAGTCTTCCAATTAGCAAGAAGAACGTCAAAAATACCACCGAATCAAAATAGTTCGTTGTGAAGGCACCCTCACCGTGTTTTTCAGTCATATGTGGCTTGGAATGAGCAGCAAGTGCTAATAACACTATACTAGCAAAATAGGAAACAGATGTACCCAGGCACATTAGCAAGTTCATACTACCAAATCTCAATAGTCGTCTTTTCCAGGAGACATTTCTTCTCCACAGACTTCTAATCTCTTTGATGGCTTTTAAATGAAAAATGTCAGCAGCAAAGAAATAGACAGGCGTGGCCAAGAAGAAAAGGATCCATGTCATTCTGGAAGTGTTACCTGTCCATAGAGGCTCATCCAACCATTTTTTAAAACTAGAACCTTTATGGAGGAAAGACATACCAACGATACCAAAAATAAAAGTTGGGATGGCAACGATGGCTGTCAACAATAGTCTGTAGGCAATTTTCAGCGTTTCCTTCTTGTATATTTTTCTAAGATGTTCATCTAGAGTGATGTCTTCAACAATCTCAACCTTTAAGTTTGAATCCTTTTTAATCTCTTCTAGTATAGATCTTATGGTCAACTGTGGCACTAATGGGAGGTAAGTGAACTTAATGAAAGGATGCGATAGAGTGATGGGATCATCAATGACAATAGCAGATCCATGCGACTCCAAGATTTCTGTAATGTTAGCTGGACAATGCTCACAGAACATACCTTCTACTTTCAGATTGACAGTTCTGGAAGGTTTGTTGATAGTCAGATGGTCAATTTCTTCAACATCAACGATACTGAAATCGAACCCACAGTCCTCCACGGCATCTTTCAATTCATTCAAAGTTGCATTGCTGTTCGAGTTAACAATGAATACTGCCGACTTAGAAACGATAGAGATGGCATGTTCCACCAGGAACGGCAAATCGGAGACAGCAACGGTGATTGATGAAGCACACGCAGCACACGTGATACCTCCAATAGCCGCATTCACTTTATACTTGACTTCTCTCGTCGCTGGAAGGAGTTCAACAAGAGTAGCTGTGTATCCTGCTTCTTTCACATTATGTATAATCACATTAGCGATCTGTTTGTTAGGGACAATCACAGTAGATGTGTTAGAAACCACATCAACAGAATACTTGGATTTCAAGTCGTCCAACGACGCTGACGACTTCGACAGCGCTTCTTCAATTGCTTGTGACACAGTCCGTGCACATGATGAGCATGACATGCCCCCAATGGCGAAGACAGCCCGGAACTCTTGGGTTGTTGGCGCAGTGGATAACTCCTTCAACTCGACACTTGAGTCAGAACCGCTGGTATTAGAACTTTCTTCACGGCACTTAGAACAATTCTCCAAGTGATGGGAGCCGCTGTTGTAACCTGTTCTTCTCTTGAAGAATTCAATCAGATCCAGTAGGTAATTTCTCTCAGTTTCGCCAACTATAGAATCACCATCGATTACATGAACAGAGTAGTCTTCAACGATGAACCCTAGCCTTTCGAGTCCTGAGATGACGAGGCGCTGGAGTCGCCTGCTCATAGTATCTGTAACGATCGACACTTCTTCATCAGCTAAGATCTGCACTGTAGCCTTGGGTAGATTGTCAGCGGCCTGTTCACCAGTCCCCAGATCGAATATCTGAGAAAGGAGCGCGGTAATGGACTTGTTACAGTCCTCACAATGAATGTTAGAGATCTTGATATTTAGAATTTTCGTCTTCATCTTGATCTTGATCTTTGGTTAACTCTGTCCCAATTCCATGAAGAGCTGGAGCGAGGGCCGCTCTTATAGATTTTATTTTTTGGTCTTTTACACCCACAAAAAGGTCAAGAGCAGCCAAAAGGACTCTTTAATTATTAATTGTTTTAATTATTAATCTTTTTTCTTCTTTTCTTAGACAGCTTTAAAACCGCAAACTAAAGCACAACTCACTCAAAATCGAAATAATCAGAATATCCTCTACACGTACACATCGCCTTCCAGCAGCAAGCTTAGTAAACACATCATCATTTCAAAACCGTGTTTCATTATAGGAAAAAAACACCCCAGATAAACAAACAAACAAGGAAACAAACAAACAAACAAACCACTTACGTATACAAATTGACTTTGCAACAAAACGGAGTGCCAACGAGGGAGAAATGGAACTAAAGGTAGCAAAATAGCAAACCTAACGTAGGAAGCCCTTTCTAGTCTTTTGTACTGGAGCTGGTGTTGGGTCCACTGTTGGGTTCAAACGAGCATTCTCCATCTGTCTCTTTTTATCCTCCAAACTCTTGAGCTGTTTCAACAACTTCTCCTTCACCTCCTTATGTCTAGAAAACAATTCAGCTTCAGACTTCTGCAACTTCTTCTCCTTCTCTGAAACCTTCTGTTGGAAGATCTGTTTCATCTCAGCCTCCAACTTGGCCAACTTGGTCTCATGAAGAGCCTTCTCCTCTTGCTGCTTAGTAGCTGGATCGAATTCTCTAAAAACACTATCATCTTGTTCGATACCAAGGTTGACTAGCTTTTGCGAACGGTAGTTTTCATACAACACATTGGAAGTATTCTCTCTCAATTCTTCCAAGAAGTTTCTGACCAACAACTGGCGTAACTTTACAAAATCATTATGATCCTCATTGTCAACTTCAATGACACCCCATGGGTATTCCCTTCCTCTTACAGTTCTACCATCAGTTGTTTGAATCTCTCTTGTAGAACCAACGATTGCAAATGGAATTTTGCCAATGATGTCTTTAGTAACCTGGGTGGTTTCTTCATCATCGCTGTCGTAAAGTCTGGGTTTGAAGACATCGATCTTTTGCTCGTCGATATCAGCCAAGATTCTCTCCTTAAACTCAAAAATTTCCTCCTCAGTCAAGGTGTCAGACTTTGCAATCACTGGGATAACGTTGACCTTTTTGTGAATTTTCAACAAAAACTCAATATCCAAAGGTTTCAAAGAGTGACCAGTTGGCTCAATGAAGAACAACATGGCGTGAATTCTAGAGTCAACGTAATTGGATCTGTTGATCTTGTTCTCGAACTCCAAGTATGAGTCAAATCTGGTGTTCACCTCATCAATGATTGGCTGCCAGGCGTCGGTGTTATTCACTTGGTCCCCAAATCCTGGAGCATCAACAACAGTTAAATGCAATTTGACACCATTCTCTTCAATATCGCTTTCAGTCTTGCTAATGGACACCTGTTGAGGTCTTTCAGTGGCTGGCTCTTTTGGCTCTATTGGGGAATAAAGTTCCTTATTAAACAAGGTGTTGATTAAAGTAGACTTTCCTAGGCCAGATTCACCGACAACCAAGAGGTTCAAGTTGAAACCTCTTCTGATAGACTTTCTGTGCCATTGCTTTGGCAAGTTGGCAAACCCAACATAGCCGTTCAATTTTCTTCTAATGACTTTGATCTCTGGAGTAGGTAATGATGGCACAGGGTTAGGACTCTTTGTAGAAGAAGCGAGACCATTGGTGGTGAACTCAGGCTTCACTGTGTCTGATTTCTCTTGCTTTACATGGACATCACTCTCAACCTCTTTCTTGAAGTCCAAGCCCAGACCCATAATTGAGCCACCATTTTCAGCATTGTCAGCGTTAGATACAGTATCATTGGCAGTGTTGTTATTGGTCGTAGTAGTTGAGACACCCTGCTTGGAGGAGATTGAAGAAGTTTCATGTTCTTCCTTCACTGGGACGGCCGGTTTCTCTTGATCCGAAGCAGTAGGTGCAAAAGCTGAAGCAAAAGTTGCAGGTTGAGGAGCTGGTTCAGGATCCAGCATACTAGAAGTCTGGTGGTCGGACATTGTGTGTCTTGTTTAAAAGGTTTTGTCGTGCCTTTGTGATTTTTGATTTGTTGTGGTTTGTTCTTTTTTCGGATCGAGCGAGGTTCAAAAAGATACAAAAAACACAAAAATAGAATTCCGAGGTTGGCATGTATTTTTTATTTTTTTGAAAATGGCGAATTACGAGGGTACACCACTCTCCCTAAACGCGTCCTAAAGAGTGATAGGTTATATATACCTTCCTCCCTCTCTATCTCTCGTTTTTTCTATTGACTAACGACGGTCCAGTATTTAATGGTGTACTCTGAAGATATTCAATCCCTTCTGGAGCAAGGTGCCAAGGCCTACGCATCCAAGAATTATGAATCGGCTGTTGAGTTCTATGGCGATGCGTGTGCAAAATCTTCTGAGGCTAACGAGGGTGAGGAGGATGCTGAACTGTTGTATTTATACGGAAAGGCCTTATTCCAGGTTGCTATTTCTAAGAACAGTCTTTTTGGAGGTGAAGATGAACAACAACAACAGCAACAACAACAACTAGAAACTGCAGAAACTCTTGCTACGGAGGAAGAAGATACTGAATTGAAGAAGGGCAAAGAGAGTGGTATGTTCCAGTTTAGTGAAGATGTTCCTTTAGCTGATGAAGAGGATGATAATGATGATAATCAGGAAGAAGAGGAAGAAAAAAAAGAAGAACAAAAACAACAAGGGGAGGAACAAGAGAATGGTAATGAAGAGAAAGAGGGATTGCCAGAAACCGCAGATAAAGCTCAGGAGGACAAAGAAGAGGAACAGTCTGATTTTGAGATTGCCTGGGAGATTTTGGATCTGTCTCGTTCTTTATTTGAACAAAAACTGCAGAACTTGGATGATGTGAAACTTGAGACTTTGGACAAGCCGGAACAATCAACAGACATTGCGATTCAGACAAGAATCAAGTTAGCTGACATTCACGATCTGCTAGGAGAGATTTCGCTGGAAACGGAGAATTTCAAACAGGCAGCTGAAGACCTCAAGACTGTTCTGAAGTTAAGACAAGGCGTCTATAAGTTCAACTCAAATTTAATAAGCGAAGCCCACTACAAGTTGTCCTTAGCATTGGAATTCAACTTTGAGAATGGTACCACGAGAGATGAAGCCATTTACCACTTGAATCAAGCCATTGAGTCCATCAAGAAACGTGATGTCAAGGATGAAGAACTTGTTAAGGAACTGGAATTGAAATTGGAGGAATTATCCAGGGATCCTAGTGAACAGCTAAGAATTCAGAAGGAAGAAATCTTGAAGGGTATACTGGGTGAGGCAACAAGTAAAGATAAAACCTCTTCTATCCCTCAACCCTCCGCAATTGGTCCCCCAACAGTTAATGATCTTACTTCCATGGTCAAGAAGAGAAAGCCAAAAGCTAAGCAGGATTCACTAAATAAGAAACCAAGAAAGTAAATAGATAATACAATGCTCACATACTTTCTTTTTTTATTGCATCGTCGGATTTTTCGACATTGACCACTGTGTTTATCATAATGTACCACACAATTACAATCAGATATACGATATATATAAACACAATCTCCTTCTCATCCAATTAGCGATATTTCCTTTGAATCACCATCAACAAACACCTTGGTTATTAACCTCGAAATTCACACAAGAAGGGGCTCCTTTTGAAGGTTTTCCTTTATATTTCTAATAAAATACCAATGATTGTGGGACTGATGGTCCTTCCGACTGAAATTTCGGTTTGGGCACGATTATGACAAGAAGTGGTGTCAATAGGGTTTTTTTAGCAATTCATTTAAAAGAAGAAAATTGTTAACCCAACTTGAGAGCAATTTGTCCTTCATAAGGTCAATCTACCCCTTATTGGAAGAAGTTCAGTTAACTTTAGCGAGTTGAATCAAATAATCACCGAATTCTTGTTTCTTTGGCCACAATGACTGATCCAGTCAAACATACGGACACTGATCAAACTATTGGTAAAAAGTTTCTAGCGTTTGTGAACCAATCTCATTTGAAGTTTGCTTGGTTTGTTGGGAACATTGCAGTTGTAATCAGTTTTGTTCAATATATCCTCAATTACCGTGCAAATGGGTTTGCAAGTGTCTTTTGGTATAAGTTTGTTTTCACTGGAGCCGTTACCTCTTTTGCTATTGTCTTGTACCAAAATGGTAGCTTGTGGTCACAGTACATCAAGAAGTCTAACAGAGTGAGAGCTTTACTCCAGGATGACAATACACATTACCTCTACAATGCTCTAATCTGGTTAATTTTCCCAAAGAGGTCATTGGCTGTTGTTCCATACTTTGCGTTTTCCATATTCCATGTCTTCAGCGTCTTGGGTTACGACCTACTTCCAGTTTTATCAATTGCCCCTTCACTAGCTTCTCAGTTGCAAGGGTTTGTAAAGAAAAACCATGACCTTTCTAGAAGAGTCGCAGCCACCTCTGAGCTTCTACTATTGGTATGGTTGGTTATCCGTTCGCTGTCTTGGAAAAAGTGGTCATGGACCACCTTGATTTTGTATTCCATATTTATCAAGTTAAAGAGCGAGGGGTCTCTTTTCACTCAGCAGATTTTAAAGAATTGGGAAGTGCGTATAGATGGGTTGGTGTCATCTCCAAACGTGTCACCCAAGGTCAAGCACTACTGGGGTACCGTTAAGAATGCTCTTAAGAAGGTCAGTACTTACTCAATCATTCAAAAAGCAGAGGAGCATGTTGGAAAGCCAGTTATCAAACCAACTGATGCAAAGAAGTAGAAATTTGATACGTCCAGTCGTGGTTCAAATGCAAGAGTAGTGAGTATTTATGGTAATGACATAATATTATGTAATCATATTGTATCTGGGATGGGAGAGAAAAAGTCTCTGGAACTTTCCAGAAAGAAAAAATCACTTTTCGTCGATGGGCGAAAAAGCGCCACTTTACGTTATTTAAAAGCAGGAAATCTCACTTTCTCATTCAATCTTCTACAAATTTTTGCTCAACATTTAAACACACCATACACAATGTCCAAAGCTGTCGGAATTGATTTGGGTACCACCTACTCCTGTGTCGCTCACTTTGCCAACGACAGAGTCGAGATTATCGCCAATGACCAAGGTAACAGAACCACACCATCTTTTGTTGGTTTCACTGACACTGAGAGATTGATTGGTGATGCTGCTAAGAACCAGGCTGCCATGAACCCATCCAACACCGTTTTCGATGCTAAGCGTTTGATTGGTAGAAAGTTCTCTGACCCTGAGGTTCAAAGCGATATGAAGCACTTCCCATTCAAGATTATTGATGAGGCTACCAAGCCAAAGATCCAAGTTGAGTTCAAGGGTGAGACCAAGACCTTCACTCCAGAAGAGATTTCTTCCATGATCTTGACCAAGATGAAGGAAACTGCTGAAAACTTCTTGGGTACCCAGGTTAACGATGCTGTCATCACTGTTCCAGCCTACTTTAACGATTCCCAAAGACAAGCTACCAAGGATGCCGGTTTGATTGCCGGTTTGAACGTCTTGCGTATCATTAACGAGCCAACTGCAGCTGCCATTGCGTATGGTTTGGACAAGAAGGATGAGGGTGAGAAGAACGTTTTGATTTTCGACTTGGGTGGTGGTACTTTCGATGTCTCCTTGTTGGCCATTGAAGATGGTATCTTTGAAGTCAAGTCTACTGCTGGTGACACTCACTTGGGTGGTGAAGATTTCGACCACAAGTTGGTTGACCACTTGGCTGCTGAGTTCAAGAGAAAGACCAAAAAGGACCTAACCTCCAACCAAAGATCTTTGAGAAGATTGAGAACTGCTGCTGAGAGAGCCAAGAGAACCTTGTCCTCTTCTGCCCAAACCTCCATTGAGATTGACTCTTTGTTCGAGGGTATTGACTTCTACACTTCTATCACAAGAGCTAGATTCGAGGAATTGTGTGCCACCTTGTTCAGATCTACTTTGGACCCAGTCGAGAAGGTCTTGAGAGATGCTTCTTTGGACAAGTCCCAAGTCCACGAGATTGTTTTGGTTGGTGGTTCTACCAGAATTCCAAAGGTCCAAAAGTTGGTCTCTGAGTTCTTCAACGGTAAGGAGCCAAACAGATCTATCAACCCAGATGAGGCTGTTGCTTACGGTGCTGCCGTCCAAGCTGCTATCTTGACTGGTGACCAATCCTCCAAGACTCAAGATTTGTTGTTGTTGGATGTTGCTCCATTGTCCATGGGTATTGAGACCGCTGGTGGTGTCATGACCAAGTTGATTCCAAGAAACTCTACTATTCCAACTAAGAAGTCTGAGACTTTCTCCACCTATGCTGACAACCAACCAGGTGTCTTGATTCAAGTCTTTGAGGGTGAGAGAGCCAGAACAAAAGACAACAACTTGTTGGGTAAGTTTGACTTGACAGGTATTCCACCTGCCCCAAGAGGTGTCCCACAAATCGAGGTTACCTTTGATGTCGATGCCAATGGTATTTTGAACGTCTCTGCCGTCGAGAAGGGTACTGGTAAGTCCAACAAGATTACCATCACCAACGACAAGGGTAGATTGTCCAAGGAAGACATTGAGAGAATGGTTTCCGAGGCTGAGAAGTACAAGGAAGAAGATGAGAAGGAGGCCGCCAGAATTGCTGGTAAGAACGGTTTGGAGTCTTACGCTTATTCCCTAAAAAACACCACCTCTGAGGAGTCCTTCACCTCTAAGGTTTCTGAGGATGACAAGACCAAGTTGACTACTGCCATTGATGAGACTATTGCTTGGTTGGACGAAAACCTAACTGCCTCCACTGAGGAGTTTGCTGACAAGCAAAAGGAATTGGAGGCTGTTGCTAACCCAATCTTGACCAAGTTCTACCAAGAGAACGGTGGTGCCCCAGACAGCGCTGCCCCAGGTGGTTTCCCAGGTGGGGCCGCTCCAGCTCCAGAGAACGATGGTCCAACTGTTGAGGAGGTCGATTAGATTTAACTGATAGATGCTTCCACTATAGAACATAACGATTAATAAACTTCTGTTACAATTTTTTGATTCACTTCTGACGTAGTTTTCGATTTCATGTTTATACAATGCGACTGACTCATCCATAAACAGATATATTAGCTTCAAACATCTTCTTCCAATGGCAGCAAATCTGGAATATCCTCATCATCCGGGGCTTGTCCTACATCATTCTCAATAGGCTGTGACCGAATAATATGATCCTCTTCATCTTCTTCGGTTTCAGTTTTATTTTCTTCAAGTTCCTCTTCAACAATTGTTTTGAACAAATCTCCCAAGACATCCAGGTTGAGGGTAATTCTTTCAGTAATCTGGTCATTGATTATTTGTAATTTGTTCAGGGCCAAAAGTTTCTTGGTGTAAATAATGAGATCCTTTTCAACCTCCCATTGAGTATCATCCTGAGATATTACCTCTTCCATTGATTCAGGAGTTAATGAGTTCAAATTCACATCCTCATCTTCGTTTCTCTCCACTTCAACTCCTAACACATTTGCTAAGATAGCCTCTTTTGATAAGAACAGGCGATACAATGAGCTCACAATAGCGGTCGACAACTTAAAAGAATTGAGGTCAATCTCCTTGAACCTGTTGACATTAGAAATGTTGCTTTTGCCTGACTCCTCATAATTCTTGAAGAAGTTATACAACAAGATCAGCAAGTCAATCAAGCTAGAGGTGGTCTTGGATACGACTGTCAGAGGAAAATGGTCAAGTTCATCAACGATCAAATCAGACATTTCTTGAATAAACTCAGGGACATACCAGAGTTCCTTTTCAAGATCGTAGATTTCATTTGATTTCAGCAAACTGTTCAACTTCCAAGATGAAGCCGAGGCCAAAAGTTGAAATAAAGAAGGAAGCTTTGAGTTGGCTGCAAGAGTAATCTCAGGCAAGAAATCAAAGAGTTTCTCCTTGATCATCTTGAAGTTATCCAGCAAGTCAACCGTGCTATAGTTCAAACCAAGAAGCAAAAGCTTAAAGATGTAATCTTGGTAAATCTGATCATGATTCGGGACAGTCACATCAAAATCAGAGGCACTCAAGTAGTTGTTGAGCTCAATGATCAATTGAGAGGTTAGTGTTTGGAATTTGGAATTCACATCCGCAGCCACTGTAGAGGTAGAGGTAGAGATAGAGGAGGGTCCAAGACTATTGAAAAGTTGAATGTACTCTTCCTTCAAATTCTCAACTGAATTATTCTTAAACTGTTTCAGGAACACAGCGAACACTGTTTTAAATATATCACTCTCAGTAGAGGAGTACTCGAATAAATTTATCTTGAAGCTTTGGAAAATCTTAATGAAAGTGGAGAATTTCGCCTCATCGTTTTCCACATTGTTGAGGATGCCAGGAAGAGCAGAAATAACTTTCAGAATCAAAGAGTCGTTAGAGGAGTTTTCCTTGTTCAGCCTTGACTTGTGCGAAAGCTCATCATCTCTCGCATTCAGGTGAAGAAGATAACCATGGATCATCTCAAGCAAAATGAGTTCCTCATCACTTGAAAGCTCAACGGCATCCTTGAGGTTCTTATCCAAAGAATCAAAAGAGCTAATATCAACCAAGAAGTAGCGAATAAGAGTGTCACCCATAGCTGCGTACTCGTGTGAACTCAGAAAGAACTTGGCAAACAAAGCCAAACAAGAGGGTTCTAATTTGGTTGGCAGTTCAGCAACGGATGGTGTGACAACTTCACCCGCTTTACTAAGAACTGTGATTACAGTGTTTATCTTCATGACAGTTCTTAAATCAAAGGGGAAGTCTTCCTTTGAGGATTCCATGTTGGACTCAAATTCATAGAGAGCTTCGCTGGTCTTTTCTTTCTCAACAACCTGGAGAAAGCTTGATAGTTGAGCCAGCAACTTTTTATCCTGTTTATGTAAGGCTAAAGATAACACTTTGTATATCTCTTCATCTTCAAGGAAGCCTGCCTTGTTGATCTCAGATAGCAAAGAAATAGAGCTTGTCTTAACATTACTATCAATATCATAGAATGCAATTTCGATAATTCTCTTCTTGAATCTTTCTAAAAATGGTCTCAAACCAGTGGCAACACTATGATGCTTGAGCAACTTGATTAGTGTCTTGATAACATTTAATCTGACCAAGGTACTGGCATCCGATAAAACCCAGCCAAGGTATTTCAAGTACGTCACCTTAAAAAAGAATTCAGGATAAATATCCAGCCACTCACCCAGAGAACTCATGGCCTCGGATCTGATTAAAGGGTCAGTGTCCTTGAATCTGTGAATGAAGGCAGTATCAACAATGTCTTGGACAAAGTTCTCAAGGATAACTGATTGGTTTGTGAAAGTGCGAACATTCTTTTGAATCTGCTCGATTCTTTTCTTGATAGCTGGCGTTTGTTTCTTTCTCTGTTCTGTTTCCAGCTGATATTTGAAGTTTTCTAAAGAGGTGTTGTTTTTTTTGGTGATCTTGCAAACAGAAGTTTCGAGTGAGAACAAGGACAGCGAAGAAATATACCTAAGGGCTCTAATCGAAGATACAGAGAGAGCAGATAGCCAAACCAAAAGATCCTCCATAATATTAGTATCACCAATATCCTCTTCTATCTGGCTGTCCTCATCATCTAACACAATATTTTCATAGAGGATCCCCTTTTCTTCACTGATTGTGATGATTTGAGTGATGAAAGTGACAAAGTTTTTTTTCAGGTGCTTGTACTCTGGCTTCTTTGAAAGCAAATAAATCTCATGAATCCTTTGACGTTTGAAGAAAGTCTGAATCTCTCCAACTGTATCAGATGCACTCTCATTGTTGTTGACATCATGTTCCTCAATCGTAGTGAAACAACCCACAGCGTTCAAGATAAAGTTTATCAGGTCCTTTTTTGCTAGGTCATTGTTGGCGTTGTATTGTTCAACCCAATCAACTGCTAATTCAGTAACAGATACTTCAGAATCGCACAAAGATTGAAACAGATAGTGTTCTTCAAACTCCTCGCGTAATTCATTAAAAGCTCCAGTGTTGGTTTTACCAGTTACGCGTTTAACCGCTGATGATTTCTTCGCTCTCTTGGATACAGGTTTAGAACTTCTGTACCCCTTTCTCTTACGATCAGAACCAGGTCTAGCATCAGGATCCTCTTGATCATCATCTGAGTCCTCCTCACCATCACTTTGATAATCTGAGTTGTTGATATGATCATCATAAACCACAGCCTGCGAAGAAGATTGTATGTCTTTAATTCTTCGGGAACGACGAACGTGAGTTGATTCAGCATCCGTAGTCATCGCGTGTGTGTCTGTGTTGATTGAGGTATGATCACTTGTTTTAGCGTGTGAGTCTGTGTGTTTGTTGTTGCTAAAGGCGTTTCTCCTACTTTTAAGCAAAAAAATAACACGAAAACGCGAGAAAGTCACGAAAAGTAAAACACCCATACATTCATTAGTTTTGTTTACTGTTGTAGATACAGACAACCCAACACCTTCCAATTCATTGTTATGAAGAGAGAAGCATAATGATAAAACTATGTTTTGACCCACCAAATGGAGGACACCGATATGAGGCTTGTTGTTTAACAACAGTACCTGAATCTTCAATAAACAATGCATGCTTTATCTGTTTTTCTTTTTTTTCAGCTTCCGGATTGGGCAAAGACAATAGAGGTTTGATTGATCTCGCTCTCGATCATCCTATTTGGGAGGGAACAATAGAGAGTTTCGGACAAATCTCCTTTGTAAAGAGGCTTGAAAGGTACGCTTCGTAAGGTGGTTTGAAAGTAACAGTTTTGAGTTGGACTAACCACTCAACCTTGATGAAGGGGCCGTATATACAAGCAACATTTGTTTTATGAGAGACACACACACACCAGGTATATCACCTATCACACAAGATGATAACACAATGTATGTTTTGAGAAGCTGTTTTTTCGCTGGAGGCAAATGCAAGATGATTTTGCGTAATGTAAACCAGCCATTGTCAACACCCTGTTTGAGTAATAATCTTCCCAAACTCCCAAGATGAAACAGGTTACCTCTTACACGAGCTTCACTCTGACCTTTTCATAGATAATATATTCCAAGTCCATTATCCACCAAGTTCGATTAACCCATTTATACTGGGCTATTGTATGGGTGCCAGACTCGATAATCCCTTGTCCCATGATGAAGTTTTGTATAAGTCTGTTCTTGATATCGACATTAGTGCTCGATACAGTTGCTTATCCTGCAAATATTCTCAAGCTTGATTTGGAATCATCACACAATCGCAAATTCAAGCGTCACACTGGTCCAAAGAATGTTGCAAAAGTGGACAGTAACTTTTACGGTAAGATCAGCATTGGCAATCCACCACAAGAGATGGAAGTTCTGTTTGATACAGGGTCTCCAGAGCTTACTGTCTTTGCAGTCAACAATGATTACTGTGGTTTTACATGTGAGAATGGTGTCTACAATGTCTCTGACTCTTCAAGTGGGGTTTTAACCAACAGATCAGCAGGTGCTACTTATGCCGACTCAGATATGTTTAGTGGTGTTTATGCTTCTGATGATGTTACCATCGGTGGCATAACTTCACATGCTACATTCATTTACTCTGATAAGGTTGGTGAGAATGATGTGGGTGTTTTGGGCCTTGGGTACTACTCAGGAAAGAAGTCTTTCATCGATAGTTTGGCTGATAGTGGACAGATCGCCCGAAGGGTATTTTCTACATACCACTTTGGTAACAGTGGTGGTGGCCTTGTCCTTGGCGGTATTGACAAGAGTAAGATTTCTGGGGAACTGACCAAAATTCCTTTGATTGATACTACCCAATACTTTGTGGTTAAACTCTCAGCTATCAGCACGTCTTGTGGTGTCTCTTGGTCAGGGGATGAAGCCATTGGCTTAGACACAGGTGCTGATGCTACAAGACTGACATCAAAGATGTATAATGCTGTCTTTCAATCCTTCAATGCTCAGAGAACGAAATCTCTGGTTGGTCCTTTGATTCCTGACTCTACTGGTTCAAACTATGTGTTCAAGTGTTCAGATGCTAAGCCGTTAACGTTTCACTTATCTGGGAAACCATTAATTGCTGAGCCAAGTACATTTGTATTGACCTTGTTTGGGAAAGGTGGAAATGCTCTACTTGATGCAGATGGGGATGCTTTGTGCTCTGCAGCAATTTTTGAATCACCTAGTCTTTATGGTAACACGCTGGGATCCATAATACTACAGAAGCATTACATCGTCTGGGATTTTGATAATCAACAAGTTGCTATTGCTGATGCTACTGAAAATGACCGTGAGGATTTGATTGAAGTGGATGGTCTAATTGCAGATGCTGTGGAGGTTGGTCCCTATCAGGGTGGTGCGGCTGATGCTACTGTTAACTATGATCCTGATGTGATTATTCTTCCTGACTTTGCAGGGTTTGAGTTTGGGTTCTTAACAACGGTTCGTGATGATTGTTCTTCTGCCTCTCAACACACTACCTCGCCTGCTAGCTATAAGTCCACTACGGTAGCAACTGAAGAATTTAGTACTTCCAAGAACCCGCCACTCAAATCAACCGAGACCAAAGATGGTATCCACTCAACCAGGCATACTGATATTATTGCTTCTACTACCTGTCTTAATTGCCAATACTTCCCGACAAGGAGTTCTCTTAATGTCACTCGTTCCACTGGCCCTATTACTGAAGCTGTTTGTGTTTATTGTGAAAACTCTGAGTCATCAGCTACTCACTCTGTTACCACCGCTTCTTCAGGAGTTTGTTTAGAATGCCAGAGTTTTGGGTTATATACCACTGAATCTACTTCTACAAATACTGTCACAAGAGGCCGCCGCCAGACTCATCAGACCATTGATTCCAAACAATCAACCACATCTCTGAATATTTCTTCCGAGTCGTACCAGAGAAGTGTAATATTCGGACCTTCGACTACCCTTTCCCTGGTTTCAGATAATGTCTCAGGGGGGAGTTGTGGCATGAACTGCGCGACAAAGTCGTACAATTCTTCTAGTTATTCTGTTGTGTCATCAATCCCTACAGGTTCCACAGTGACAAGTTCACCGACTGAGCAAAATCCCTCAAGTTCTGTCTCATCTCCATCACCAACTCCTCCGTTCATTGAAGTGAGTAACGATGCCTCATCAGCTATGGCCTCCTCGTCTCTGGTTTTATTTTCCATTGTGGTTTCTACAATATTGACTTCTTCATTTTTGTTTCCACCAGGAGACTCGCATCTTCTTTAAAAACTGAACCCCTAACCCTTCGAGAGCGGTTCTTCAAACCCACTATTGTCTTGCCAGATTCGCATACGAAGTCGACCTTCTCCAGACTTCTCAAAATCTTCCAACGTGCCTTCAGCTTTTATGTTTTATGATACAGTAAGGCTTCTAGCTGAATATTTTGAGTTTCAACGAGCAGATTGATTCGCACTCCTCTGCTTTGATGGTTCCATCAGCAAAACTTTTACCATTCGCTAATGTTGTTTGAACTATGTAAATGTATATCTGCCAAAAGTCAAACCCCGAGGTGTGCGTGCATTCAGATTTAGTAGATGATTATATCAGCAACTTGTTATCTCTTCAGATTTTTACTTCTGGGGTAAACAAACGCCTCCAAACGCCCTCAAACGACCAATCTATCAAATTTTTGGCAAGGTAATTTCAGTTGCAAAGGGGAGCTTGTTAGTGATTATCAGTGCCACACATATACACACTAAAAGAAACGATCATACTACGATGAGTCAAAAGGTTCCTACTCAGAAGAGTACAGTTGAGTTGAAGCCATTATTGGCTAAAGAACGCCATTTGAAGACCGTGAAGCTCTTAGAAAGAGTGGATGCCCTTAGAATTAAGATCAAAGACAAGGAGAAGGTAGATTTAACGAGTATTTGAGCAACGGGAGGATTATAACAGTTACCGTGCGTTCAAGCCTCCACTCCTTAACCATTTTTTATTCGTGTATCACGTGACTACAACTCAGTATATAATCTGTGTGAGTGAGTGATGGGGAACATGCTGCTTTCCAGGTTGGTGAGTTCAGGGCAAAAGAGGATCATTAGTAGAAGGAATGTAAAAAAAAGATCAACAACCGTCAATTTAACTGGTCTAATGCTGAATGTTTTACTTTATTTTACTTTTAGTTTTCTGTGACAGTGCTCCTTGCCATTGTAGAAAGCCAATATTCGCAACTAGCAGATCTGCTGCCCCAATGTTGATTGGAGCTTATTCTATAGGCAGTAGCTCTGCCATACCAGAGACCATATCAGCTATTATTACGGTTTGATCACCACCCCCACCAGAGCCAGGTTGTTGATTGTTGTTGACTTTTTTTTTTTTCTTTTCAAAAGAGAAAAACTAAATCGTGTCTTGACAAACAACAAACAACAAAGCCTCAACTCAGCGACGTTATCCAGAGGTATCGTCTACTTGAAGCAAACAAACTTATTGATAGAGGTAGATGAAGTCGACTGAGTCAATAATGGAACCACAGAATGTTGATGTGGTAGCCGAACATCATCCTTCTCAAGAGCATTTGTTGAAGGAGAAGAAGCGAGCTCTGCTGAAGGCTCTCCAAGACAAACACGTCTTTGAGTGGCAGCAGCTTACTGACGATGTCATCTCTAATCCTGAGAAGCTCCATGACGATATCTTTGCTAGAATTGATACTGATGTGTCTGCTGCAGATGCGGTATTCTATGAGATCATTTATAGCTCCAAGTTCCACTCACAACGTGTCTCAATAGCCCAACTTGGAAAACTGTTGGACAGATTGGTTGATAGACCACAGTCATCACTCTTATTTCTCAAGTTCATGAAGATATTCAACACATTCTCCCTGGATGACAATTTGAAAGCTTTGATCAGCAGTTTTACGAAGCTACCAAACTCTGAGATTGCTCGTCATTCTACCAACTCGGCCTTTATTCAAGAACGTCAGATTATCCTCGACTACAAGAGAGCCCACTCTAACCAACTAATGAAGAAGGTCACTCAACGAAGATTCAACTTGCAGAGCGAGTCCAATGAAGGTTATTCCAAACTTATCACACTGTTGAACCAAGCCATCTCTGCTGATGACTCTTTCTTCCAAGTGCAATATGTCGCTAATGCCATTGAGAGGCTAACTGGCCATTTTCAATTGGATACATGGAGAGTGTTAGATATAATACTGGAAGTTATCATGAACTCACTGTCCTACAACTACAGGTTTTGTATTGATCTGTTGAAGGCTAGTCCTCACTGGCCTCAAACTCCAGTGGATAACAGTTCAATTGATTCATTGACTCAAGGTGGAAACGATTTTGGTGCAAAACTTGTTGGTGCGAGGGTGAAATCGTGTATTGAAAAAGACAGGGAAATGAACGATACCTTGAAGATTGTTATTTGTGTCCTTGTCAAGGAGGGCTTCTTTTCGTTTGCCTCTATTTTCAAGTATTTGGGCCCAGATGAGTCTGATATGGGGAAATTGAAGGATACTGTTGAGCAGGCCATTGATGAGGAGATTTTAAATTCTAGTGCTAATGCATTGGCTCTATCCGGCCCATTGGCAGACGATGATGATGATGACGATGATGATTATGGTAACGATGATAATGATGCTACCAGGTCATCTACTAGTAAGGATGAATCGCTAAAACCTCATGAACGAATGACACCTTATTTCAATGAAAGAAACGTGAAGTTGCAGTTAACTAAACAGTGCCTGATCAATGGACTGTACTACCCTGCACTCTTTATGCTTAACAAGTATTCGTTCCTTGTTGATGCTGACCCAGAGGTTCCTTTATTAATTCTGCGATTATTTAATCAAATGATTGGTCCTTTGAGAAAACCCACATCCAAACTACCTCTTGAGTTGATTCCAAAGATGAGAGCCCAACAGAGGGATGCCGTTTACAGAAACGGCAGTTTGCAATTCGAGCCATATGAACGTAAACGCATCGAGCTTCTGAGACCGTTGACGAAGAGCCATTCAAACAAAGATTTTGTCTACTTTTATGACAAGTGGGCTGATGAAATTCCGCTAATTGACTCCATTGATGAACTTGTCGAGAGATCCCATGAGCTGCTGTCCTTCATTGGTGCGAAGCTGGGTACTGATTTGGGCCTAGTGTCCACATTGTGTAAGATTGGTTCCAGTGACCTGAAGGAGAACTCAGAAGATGATTCTAAACGTGAATTATGGTTTAACTACTACAAGAAGTTCATTCTCCCAGCCACCACAGCTCTAAGTGATAACCCAGTCACAAGTTCTGATGCTTTTGAATTGTTGAGTTTGTTCCCATTGCAATTGAGATACAACCTCTATGGAGACCTGTACCAGAATATCTCAAAGTCTGACTTCACAGTAAAGTTGAACTACTTGAAAGCTGAGAAGCAAGCTAAGAATGTCTTGAAACGTATCACCAAGGAGAATGTCTCTCCGATGATGCGCCGTCTAGCCAAGTTAACTTCCTGCAATCCTTTGCCTACCTTTTCGGTGGTTTTGCAACAAGTGGAGAGTTATGACAACTTGACCAACTTGATTATTGAGGCAGCAGGATATTTCAACTCGTATGCTTGGGATGTCCTTCCATTTGTGTTGCTAATGAGACTTACTGCTAGCAACAGACCTGCGATGCAAAGTGACGGTTTGAATGACTCTCCTTGGTTGCAATCGTTAGCAACTTTTATTGCCAAGTTGGCGAAGAAGTACAGCCAATTACAACTGGATCCTATTCTCAGCTTCGTCATTAGAGATCTACATGCTGGTAAGACAGTTGGATTGACTATACTGAGAGAGTTGGTAAACTCAATGGGTGGTATTCAGCCATTGACCAATCTTTCACTGGCTCAAGTCAAACTATTGAATTCTTCTCCTTCACTTCAACAAATTGTTCGAAAGGTTATATTCGACACCAGAAATAAATCTAGAGATTCTGCTAAGAGATTTATCTATGCGCTTGTGGACGCCAACCAATTGTCTGAATTGTTCATCTTGTTAGTCGATACGACTAAGAAATTACTGGATGACGAGTCCCAGAATGATGAATATCTGAAGATCTTGTCACAGCGTATCGATGATATATGTAATGTGTTACACACATATACTGAGTTACTGAGTTACTTTATGGAAGACGAGAAGGAAGTTTTCTTGAAGAATGTTCTTGATATCAGGGAGTTGATCTCTAAGTTTAAGATTGACACGAATTGGTCTTTTGAGTTATGGAGAAACTACCTTACTTCAATCAAAGAGGATTCACTTGACTTTCAGAATGTTGAGTTTACAAGCCTAACCAAAAACTTGTATTTTGACTTTTGGAGACTGAGACTATACGACATTGAGTTCGACCAGGCTTTGTATGATAACGAAATCACAAAGGCAACTACAAGTTTGAAAGCTGCTCAGAATAGATTGGTTCAGTTGAATAGAATGAGACCAACACCTGACATTGATGAGGAAAAGAGGGAATGGCTTGCTGTGGAAAGGGCAAATAAATACGTCTTGGAGGATACAACTCCTGAAGTGTTGGCTCATAAAGAACACCATGGATCAGTAATTTCCAGTCTTAACGAGGAATCAATTCCAAAATGGTTCTCGAACGATCTTTCCACTCAGGAGATTGAATCATTGATTCAATACTGTATCATTCCAAGGGCATTGCAGTCTTCATCTGATGCCATATATGCCAGCAGATTTATATCGAACTTGTTTGTTTTTGAAAAGAGTTCTGCAATCCTATCAATTTTATTCGGCGCAGAGATACTGAACACATTGATCTTCACCATGACACCGACAGAGTCTGAAAACCTTGGTGTCTTCTTTGCTGATGTTTTCAGCTACTATGAGGAGTTCAGAACCAATGAATCCACTACCAATAACCAAAAGATCACCATTTTCCAATGGCACAAGACATTTTTAAGGGACATCATGATCAACCTCAAGAGTGAGAACTACATGACTAGAAGAAACTCTATCACATTGCTGAAGAACTTGATTGGTATTTACCCGATTGTTGAAGATCAATGTGAGAACTTGATTGAGACTATTGAAGAAGTATCCAGATTTGAAGCAAGAAATGACTTAAAACTAGCAATTGATGCTATTTTGGCGCTTATTACCTCAAAGTCCAAACACTGGATTCATTTGTGGGACTTCTACGAGTTTGAGGAAGATGAGAGGACCCAGTTGGAGTTGGAGAGGAGCGAACTGTTAAACTCTCGGGAGGAGGAGAAGCTGAGAGTGAGACGAGAAGCAATCGAGAAGGAGCAGGCGAGAAGAGAGCAGGAGGAAAAAGAGAGAATCTATAAGAGGGCTGAAGAACAGGCAGCCAGGGAAGAGGAGAGAGAAAGAGAGCTCTCATCCAGAGCTGTTGAGGAAGATCTCAAGACTGACACAACAGAGTTTACTAAAGAAGAAGAGGAGGGGGAAGAGGAGGAAGATGAAATCATGATTGAGGAAGAGGAGGAAAATGTGTCTGTTCCAGACTTACCAATGAAAACCTCAGAAGAAGATGATGAGAAGATGACTGGCGTGGAAAAGGAATCAGAAAAAAGGTCTGATATGGATGTGAGATCAAATTTTGAAGAAGCAAGTCCAGGGGACGCATCTCCTTCAAAAACTTCTGCAGACACCAAAGCTAGTGAAAAGCAGGAAAGTGTCAGTGATCAAGATTTAATCCTTGACCTAAAGCCAGAGGAGGAAGATAAAGAAGAAGCTGAAGAAGAAGGAGAAGAAAAAGCTGACACTGTTGTAAAGGACAAGATGACTTCCAAGGGATCAGAGTTGACAACAAACAATGCTGCGAAATCAGACCCTGCCATTATTGACGATAAGAATAATAAGCATAGCGCACAGTCACTTGGCCTGTCCCTTCCAACTGGTCCATTAGGTACCCGAAACGATAGAGCAAGGTTCAAAGATGTTACTAGTGGTATCAATGAAACCACCACACGGACACAAACAGTTAATGACACTCACATACTGAGACAGATTTCTACTTCTTTGGGTAAAGGAGACTTTGCCAATCTTTATAGAAACATTACTGATGAGTCTACAGTACGGAAACTGAAGGATTCAGAGAAACATTTGGGCAAGTTTCAAGATATTCTTCTTGATTATGGAAGAATGATCTCAAAGAACTCTAACAATGCATCATTTAGACTATTTGTTGAGAATATCAAAAAACATCTCAATGTCTCTGATTCTGTCAGGGCAAGAAAGCCTCTAGAGCCGTCACAAGAACCGTCTGGCAGTGGGTTTTCTGGAAATAGATCACAACAGAAATGGGGTGTTAATAATAACAGAACGATGTCCCAGAGATCTGGCTTCAACAATGGCAAAGATAAGCCCCAGGCTCGTCAAGGATATAGAAAGACATCCTGTATTGGTTCTAGTTCTTCAGCCAGTGGGGGCACAGGATCGGCTCCTCCTCCACCACCACCACCTCCTCCTCCTCCTCCTCCCCCAGCTGGATCTTCAGGCCGTCCATCTCAGCAGCAGCACCTTTCATCCCGAAGCAGCAGAGATGACAGAGGTCCTTATAAGAGAAGTTCTGAACATCAAAGATTTGAGGACAAGAGACGCAGAAGACAGTGAGAGATTAGTTGTATTGTATTAAATAAAAGTAACGTTCTGCATTGAATACTCTTTCTTCTGGTAGTTGTACACCCATTGCACTGTGGCCAGTGACTGTGTCCAACTGACTGTCCGCGAATTTGATCATGGGGGCAGTGTAAAATAAAATGACCTCGGCTCAAGACGCGATGCACTTAAGGGAAACCTCTTCTGTTTCAGATGTGGATCACGTTACGTCAAGAACTGATTAATAACTAATTCAATATGTTCAACCTAGCAAAAGGTGTTTTAGTTGCGGATCCAATTGAAGCACGAAGGATCAACATCTCCCACACATCAGGAGTTTATCTTCTCTTCCAGATCAACAACAAGGTTGAGAGATCGAAACCATTGAGCACCCCGAGACACAGTTACCATTGGAAAGAGGACTCACAGTGCCGGTTCGATATTGGACCCAGCAAAGACGTTCCTGTCTTGAAGGTTCTTCTGATGGAGGACATGAAGCCGGTACCAAGGATCTTTGACCAGACCGAGGTAGATCTGATGGAGGTCTTCCATTTAAAGAGCGTCGATAAATGGATCACATTCACCAAGGGCACACAAGTCAACTTGGAGTTCACATTCTTTCCAATTGCTCCTATCATTCCTTCAAAACAAGGCGGACTCATTACTAAAGAGAAACCACAAGAAGAGATGCTAATTAATTTGGATGACGATGTTGATGTTGTGAAGCAAGAGGAACCTAAAAAGAATGGGCTGATGGTCGCAGAAGATCCAGCCAGACTTATATCTGCAGTGGAACAGGTATTTGACACTTCCAAAGAGGAGAGAAGCAGATTACACAGCATTCTGAAGAGGGTAAAAAGACGGTATAAGGGATCAAATGCGGGCCAATATCAGAAGAACAATACAACCAGACATTCATCGATACTCAGCCCAAGAAAACACATTGGTATTATGAGAAAGAAATCTGCATCACCACCTTCTTTCAATCGCTTAGTGATTGAAATCGAAATCGAAAACGAGAATGAATCTAACTCACACATCACCGACATGTACCAAACTCCACTACTTCCATCACCACCACAACAACAGCATAAAAAATCAGGTGATATCACGGACGGGCTACTTCTAATGGACCTCAATTGTGTTCCCTTTTCTGCTGACGAGATTGGAGGAGTGGACTTTGATGAACGTCTCAGCAAAGAAAGAGCCCTACACCAGCAGAAAGTGGCACAAGAGATCAAGTTCCATTACCAAAGAATTTCACCGGAGAATTTTGCCACTGCTATGAGATTTGAGCATGGAATGGTCAGACCTGAGGATTTTGAAGTGGAACCAGGCGCATCTGAGTACAACGGTGATGGCACTTGGAAGAGAGGCTGTCTACGAGACTCACACAGAATAATAGGACAACCACCAAAAATTCCTCCCAAGATTCCAATAGGAATGACAAACGAAGAGTTCTTTGTCCTTAACCCTTCATCTTTGCGGTTTTAAGTACCGTCATGTCTTCTTGTTATTGTAATGTGTCCCGAACCGTCCGTAAATGGTTATGAGTTTGTAGTTTTAAAGAAAAAAAAAAGTAAACAAAAACAAAACAAAACCCTGAAAGAAGAGAACAACACAACAAGAGAGATCCTCCAGCTAATGGCCAGACAATGTCGCAGTTCAAAGGAAATACAGGTACTCTGATAATAGTAGTCAACAGGGCAAAGGACCTGCCCAACAGGAGAAAGATGGAGAAACAGAATCCTTATGCTCTGCTGAGAATCCAGAACCTCACAGACAAGACCAAGGCGTGTATTCGTGGTGGACAAAACCCGAAATGGGACGAGGAGTTTCGCTTTAACTTGAGACCTGAGATCCAGCCTATATTGAAAGTGAGCATACTTGACGAAACGAAAAAGTCGCCTGTCTTCATTAGTGATGTTGAGATTGATTTCACGCCGGTATTCTATGCCAGTGTTCAAGAAGGGTATGATAACTGGTACACACTTTATGCTAGTGACAGGGAAGCTGGTGAGATATACTTGGAGATGACTTTCTATCCTGTTGAAAATAGCTTTGTATCATTCACTGGAAGCCAAGGAAGCCGTACTACAGTAAAGAAGACGTTTTCATTGGCATCATCCGGATCATCAGCATCGACATCGACATCCAAGAAGAGAGACCTTCCACCGATACCTGGTACCCAACTTCCTGCAAAGCAAGAAGAAGTACTACATATCCCACCACCTTTGCCACGCTCCTTCCCAGGACATCATCACAGTGTTTCACCACAGCTGCAGCCTCCAGCTTCTCCAGCACACGGAGACACTTTCGCCAAATCAACAATAGCTGTACACACACTTCCTGATGTGCCAATGCATAAGAGTCCAATTCCATCGCCTACAAAGAGAAGTTCAGTAATACTTCCATATGGTTCTGGGTTTCTCGAGCACCTTACACCACTTCCAAAGCCACCACCTTCACACCAAGATTCTCCTTTCCATATTGTCACTGATGATGATCTTGATCGAGCACCAGCAGAGTTCGTGAGACAGAAAACTACCGAGCCTGTTGATTTGATTTCAATGGCCAAGAAGTTCGCCTCGAATGTGTCCATATTTGGATCGAAACAATCTCCTCAAGCGATGAAATCTGTTTCTAATCCATTTGATGAACTTGAAAGAGAGGTACAATCAGACTGGGAAAAGAACAATCCAAGCAGAGCGAGATCTTCTCCCTCTTCAGCAGCCAAGACACAACCTCCACCAGTGCCGTCACACGGCTCCTTTGGCCGTTCAGGGAGTTCTTTGGGTGGATCAAGAGGCTCACGGACTTCCGCTCCTCCTGCTCCACAACACAGCATTAGAAGTGACGGATCTTCATCAATTACCAACTATGATATAATAGAACCTGGTCAGTCATTTCTCCCCCAACTAAAGTCGCCAAAGGGCGAAATATCACCATCTCCACAGAGGAAAAAACCAGTCAGCAATAGCAACAACAACATCATCTTCCCATCCTTACCAGACATGAATGAGATTCCCTTTGATTCATCTACGATTGGATGTGACGGTATACCAGACAACACCAGTGCGTATGCGCAACCTTTTGACAGTCATGATTCAACCAGTAATAGAAACTCACTGCCATCACAAGAGTGCCAAAGTGATTATGGTGCTGCTGATAAACAACAACATACTCTTACACCTTATGAACTCTTTGTAAAAGGTGCAGAGAAGAGAAGCGCTGAGTCAGCGGTGTCTAAATTCAAGACCTCGTTGCCATCAGCACGGGTGTATCCAGAGGAATCATAGTGCTAATAAAGTAACATAACCGATCTATTATCATTTTAATGTACAGTGTGTAATGTGTAAATTGTCTTGCTGTGATCTCAAAAGGCTGCTTCGTCGTCATAATCATCAACATCGCCAAAGTCCTCACCATCGTCAAAGTACTTTTCTGCATTGTAATCGTCATCATCATCTTCGTCATCAAACTCTTCGTCATTGTCCTCGAACTCGGGTACCTCTTCAATCTTTTCATCTGCTTCATCATCAGCTATATTCTTAAGCTTCTCAACCATGGACTTCCCAATGTCGTCATTATCCAAAGAATCAAGCATCTCCTTTGAGTTCCTTAATTTGGATAAGCTCAAAAGCTTCTTCTTCTTACCTTCAGTGACACCCATTACTTTGTACAGCTCCTGAGGGTAAAATTCAATCGCATAAGGATGATCATCTATCGAGGGTCCAATCTTTCTCTTCTTCAGATAACGATCAGAGTAACGCTTCATCCCATCATTTATCCCATCCACGTTTTCAATCTCATTCTTGGTTTTGGAGGTTCTATCTAGGTCCAAAATAGAGCCAGTGAAAAAGGGTCCATCCTTGACAATGCTCTGGAATTGTATAAAGTGCGAGGCAATGACCTTCTCAGTGTCCGTTGTTGTACCATTAACGGGAAGGAGAATCTCTGGCTTGCCAGAAGTTTGTTGTGTGATGTCCTGGAAGTCTAGACCAAAGGGCAGATTACGTTGGAAGCCGCCACCACCACTGTTAGCTCCACCTCGGAAACTCATGCCCTCAGTTGCGTACGGTGTGGGTAAGATTCCTTTGTTTGTGAATTAATTTTTTTTTTCTTTAGGACCTTCCAGTTTCGCCGTAGCGAAATGGCAGATAGGAAAAGCTGAGTAGAATGAAATGATAAATTGATTAGTCCGTTGCTACATATTACAAAAAGGTAGAGACAATCGACACAGGCCAGTGGTATGTTAAACAGGGGATGTCTAGTCCTCCAACAAATCTGCAATGTCTTCATCACTGTCTTCTCCGGCCTGCATTCTCTCCAGTTGTTCCTGGAAGACCTTTTGCTGATGCTTCACCACCCTTCTAGTCTTCTTTCCAAATCCCCACGAACCATCATCCATCCCACTAGAGTCACCCTTAATGGATGGATCATCCACAAGCTCCTGGATCCTCGGCTTATCACGCTCGCTTGCATCTGTGTTCAGCTGGTCCTGGAGTTGCTTGTTGGTGAGGTATTTAGATACGGCGTTTCTGAGCACATAATAACCGAAAACAATCACAATCAGTCTTAGAGCATGGTATGGGTCAATATCATGGGCAAATGCAGGAAGATATGGTTGGATGAAGTCCAGCATGGATGTTGCAACGTTTGGATTTGTCATTATATTGTGTCTCCGTATGTCTGTGTGTGCTCAAGAAAAAAAACACTATCCGGTACGGTTTTAAAAGATGCAAGCTCGATTCCCCCGTTTTATAATAGTTGAAATGTTCGCCAGATCAATGTATTTGAGTATGTGGATGGAAGCCAGAATTTGTTGATTGTTTGTTAGTGTTTTTTTCTTTGTTTTTTTTTGGACAAGGAAAATTCGGAATAAAAACACATGAAAGCGCCGCCCATCTCATGGAGATGCCGGGGCTGAATTCTAAAATCCGCGTTAACCCCGAAGTGTGGGAATTCAAATCAAAAGAAGGTTAATAATAATCCAGTTATCATATTTCCTCCTCCTCATCATCATCACTAAACAGGCTTTCTTCCGGAAAGTTACCTTGTTCAATTTGAACCGGTTTCAAAAAGCCACCACGGTTCTTCTGGGTGGTGAAATACCTCTCACCCTTCACTTCACCATCATTCTTCCCGACAGGCTCATCAAACTCAACACCAACCCAGACGTTATCAGTGTCAATCACAGGAATCTTTCCTATATATTGTATGACGCCTCGTCTTTCACCATTGACGTCATCAATAGTGCGGAACCTTGATCCCACTGTGAGTTCATTGGACTTCTCAGTGTTCAGTTCTAATTGACTCTTTTTCCTTTGCTCATACGTAGGATCAAAACGACCTAGTCGGTTCTCTTTCTTCCAATGGCGCACAGTTCCTGATAGTTTATCGTACTCTTCATCCTTCAGCTCAAAGAACTCCCCATTCTCTTCATTCTCCAAATCAGCGAGTTCAGACACTGGCCTTGTGTCATTGACGTGGATTCTTGCACCTTGGATGATGTTCGCCTCATTCACCGTCGTTGCTTCTTCCTCATTGCACGCGATTGTCGTGCTCGACGTAGAGATCTTGGTCGGGAAGAGAAGAAGCTCTTGGTGTTGTGGTGGAATTCCTGTGATAGTTTCAAAGCGGTGTTTCAAGTGTTTGAGTGACCACTGTGGAGAAACACGACGCTCAGAGTTTGTCAGTTGAGATGTGACATGTATGACGATATCCATGGCTTCTTAGCTGTTCAGAAATTGAGAAAACTTGATAGAAAATAGAAAATAGAAAATAGACCATTTCAGGTTATTCAAAAAAATTGTTGGTGCTTCAAATTATAGCCGGGTAACCTCATCTGGTGGAGGTGGTTTGTTAACTAACAACAGACAAAAAAAATCACATACAACAAACAAACAAACAAACAACAATTTAACACGAAGGACAATCTGTTTTTTGATAGTACAATGGCTGACAATGTGAGTGGAGTGGACTCTATGGCGTTGAATGGTATAGTGTACTAACATCTCCAAGCAGCAGACACAGGATAGACAGAACCAGAACAAGAAGAGAAGCGGTGGCCAGAAGGACAAGATTGATCATCCAAAGAAGGATGTCCTTGTTGAACTTGCAAAGTTTCAAGATAGATCAGTGCGCATCAAATTCACCAATGGCAGACAAGTTGTCGGCGTACTCAAGGGCTATGACCAGCTGATGAACTTGGTTCTAGACGAAGCGGTTGAGACACAAAGAGGTGAGTATTTCGAGACGAGACGAGACAAAACAAGCTTTTGATTACTAACGACGAAATCCCAGATCCACAAGACGAAAACATTCTGACAACAAATACTAGAAATCTGGGTCTAGTGGTGGTGAGAGGCCCGTTGCTTCTCACCATTGCTCCAATGGATGGTGCTGAAGAGATTGAGAATCCATTCTTGCCTCCTCAAGAAGAATCTGTCTTTGCTTGAATTAAAGAAAAAGGAAGGGAGTTGAATGTACATTAATTACACAAACACGTACAGACACACACACACTGCTCATATACTTGTAGCAGTAACCTTCTATTCAGCCATAAGAGTTGGAGCCCTGTGTCTTCCTTAATCACCCAGACACCACAAACTAATCCCTGGCGTAGATTGAAAAAAAAATATTTGTCGTCTAGTCAGTAGCAAATCTCATCGCTTCCCACTGGAAAGATAACAAGAATATCATATCTCATTTATAAACTGAGGAAATAAAAGAAGTGTTCTAGTTTTCTCCCACTATCAGTATTTAAAATGTCTAATCTTGAAGTTCCAAAGAATGTCCATCTTCTTCCTCAGACCAACCAATTGCTTGGTCTGTATTCCATTATCA
This sequence comes from Barnettozyma hawaiiensis, assembly GCA_003706665.2. Lineage (NCBI taxonomy): Eukaryota > Fungi > Ascomycota > Saccharomycetes > Phaffomycetales > Phaffomycetaceae > Barnettozyma > Barnettozyma hawaiiensis. Next base: position 70,515 of record PPLY02000012.1, on the reverse strand, counting down.
GAAACAAGGAAACCCCTCGTTCTGACTTTGTATTCTACTCTGATAGAATCATTAGACTTCTAGTAGAGGCTGGTCTAGACCAACTGCCAGTTGAGAGTCATTCTGTTGAGACCCATACTGATGCGACCTATGAAGGTGTGAAATTCTTGGGTAAGATCTGTGGTGTCTCGATCGTGAGGGCCGGTGAGAGTATGGAGCAAGGCCTGAGAGACTGTTGTCGTTCTGTGCGCATTGGTAAAATCTTGATCCAGAGAGATGAAGACACAGCTCTACCAAAGCTATTTTATGAGAAGTTGCCTGAAGATATTGCTGATCGTTATGTCTTTTTGCTGGACCCAATGCTTGCCACTGGTGGTTCTGCTGTCTTGGCTACCGATGTCTTGATCAAGAGAGGTGTCAAACCAGAACGTATCTTCTTCCTGAACCTTTTGGCTGCCCCTGAAGGGATTGCTAATTACCACTCTAGATTCCCAGACATCAAGATCATCACTGGTGGAATTGATCCAAAGTTGGATGAAAAGAAGAGAATTTATCCAGGTCTCGGTGACTTTGGAGATAGATACTACTGTATCTAGAATATTTTAATGCATGATTAATGGCTCTGTTAAGGTGTGATGCTATAGGCACTTCTTGTGCAGGACTTCAGGATTCTCTTCCCATTCCCTCTTGGAAACCCACATTTTCTTGAATGTACTAAGTGAGGCAAGGATAGAACCACCAATCCACGTACTGTATTTTCTCTCTGGCGGCGCCAGGATCTTAATCTTGGTTCCTTGTGGTGCCAATTCCTTGAGCTCATTGATTAGCCTGTCACCAAACCCCTTCAGAAGGGTCGTGCCTCCACTCAAAACGACGTTTTGGTACAAGGATGATCTCAGATCCATATCAGTTTTCAGAAGGGAGTCGTAAACCATCTGATGAACTCCTGGTGTTTCCACTCCAATGATGTCGGGCTGGAATAAAATCTCACTAGCTCTGAATCTCGATGCACCAATTTCAATAACTTGTCCATCTGGTAGCCTATAACGATCCAATACTTTTCCCTCCCCTTCATCGCCCAGCGCCTTCTCTTCCTCACCTCCTCTCTGGGGTTTTCTGCCAAACTGAAGATGATGTCTAAATACACCCCTCCATTCGTCTTCATCCTGCTTTGGATTCAAAGAGATACAGCAGAATTTCTCCTTTATGAGTCTGACAATCTCCTTTTCAGAGCTGCTCTGTAACAGGACCCCTTGCTTTCTCAATAATAGTTGCAACTGTTCCGTGACATCTCGCCCAGCGACATCAATCCGTTGAATTGCATTAGGCAAGGAAAATCCTTGGAAAACTGGTACGACATGACTGACACCATCACCTGAATCAAGAACAACACCTGTTGTCTTACCTGAAGCGTACAATGCCAATATAGCTTGGATTGAAAGATACAAAGCAGGACAATTGAACTGCTCAAATAAGATTTCGGCACACTTATCTCTATGTTTCTTGGGGTTCAACGGTGCTTCGGTCAATAATATCGGATGGTCCTCAACGTTTGTCTTTAGATCTGTAGTGAAAACATGTTGCCAAATCAGTTCAATGTCATCCCAGTTATCGACAATTCCGTGCTCTATCGGATGTCGAAGTGTGAGAAGACCTCGATGTTCCTGAGCCTTATTTCCAATGAAGGTGTCTCCTTCCAAAGCGCCTGCCATCACTTTGGAGTACTTTGGTTTCCCGATTATTGTTGGAGAAATGGAAAGTGGGATATCCTCTCCTGCAAATCCTGTTTTCAGGGTACCAGAGCCATTGTCCAGCACAATGGGTTGATTGAGTAGCGGTTCTGACATTTGTTGAGATGGAATCCTCTGTTTGTTTGTTTAGTTGTTTAGTTTGTTTTATTTTTTGGTCTGTTTGTTTGTTTACTTTTACCCTTTCGCGGTGAGTATAAATTTTACAAGCAACCAGAATCAAAGAAGGAAAAGGACTTGCATTTAATCAAGATCTGGAATTTCAGCTTGGGTTGATTGTGCTGTGTTCATGGAAATTCCAATTGTGGATGTGAAATCTGTCATTCTTAAAGGTCTCACCTGCACCTCTTTTTCACTATCAACTCTAACACCATCTTTGAAATTGGAACGAATGTACTCTCTCATGGCATTCATAGCAGCATCACGGCAAAGTTCCTTCAAGTCAGATCCACTAAGGCCAGCAGTTCTGTCCACCAACTCTTGCAATGAGAAGTCAACGGCAGTTGGTGAGTCCTTTAGTAAAATCGTCAAGATACGTTCTCGTTGTTCCCTTGTCGGTAGACTCACTGCAAATCTCTTTGGCATTCTTCTCAAGAAGGCAGAATCAATATCACTTGGTCTGTTTGTGGCACCAAGAACCAAGATTCTACCGTTTGACGTCAGCCCGTCCCACAGAGTCATAAACTCAGCCTTTAATGATGCCGTGACTTCGTGATCCATACTTTGTCTCTCCCTCAAGAAAGAATCAATCTCATCAATGAAAATAATGCATGGTTGTAGTTTTAGTGCCAATGAGAAAATGGCATCAATGATCTTGTTCGACTCACCGTAGAACTTGTCCATAATCTGTGACATTCTGATAGAGATGAAAGTGGCCCCGCTCTCTCTCGCCAAAGCTTTCGCCAGCATGGTTTTACCGCACCCTGGTGGGCCGTACAGTAGAACTCCCTTAGGTGCCTGTAAGAGTGGAGAGTATTGGAACAGCTCTGGTGTCGTTAGTGGATACAGTACACTCTCCCTTAGTTCGTCGATAATTGGCTCAAGACCACCAATGTCCTTGAACTTCACATCGATCTCACTAGGCGTGACAACTGAAGCTAAGACAGCATTCTCGTACTCGTTCAACTGTAGGTTTAAACCTGGATTCAACTCTTTCAACTTCTGAAGCGTTGAACTCGCCTTTCTCCTGGTGTCCGATGATTTTACAGAAGCAGTCTCCTGGTTCATAAGATGGTGAACCATGTAGTACGCCGACACAGTTGCTCCGACAAACAGAGCAACATCCGTGAGCAGCTTCAGATCAACTCTGAATTTGGACATCCTTGTAACGTCTGTCCTTTGTAAAAGTGGCAAAATGGAGCTTCTTGAGTGAATTGTGAATAATTATTTTTTGTACCTCGGTCGCTCCCAGTTTTTCTTATGGATGATTATGTCAGCTTATTGTGAATATTTTTTTTTGGCCTTGAGCTCAGCTCATCGCCAGGTTGAACCCATCAAAGCAAGAAGAACAGAGGAAGAGTAAGACTAAGCTCTGAGAATCACAGTGTTCAGGGATGTCGTTTAACAAAGGAAAACGCCGTCATAATGAAGATGATACTCCTCATGGGATTAGAATTCCTGGATCCCTGCTGGATGAAATGCGTAAGAACGGTGGTGATCTAGAAGACAAGAACGACAAGAGATACGTTCTTGGAGCCGGTATGGATAAGAAAAGAAAAGTGGGGTTAAACAGAAAGGAACAGAGAAAACAGAACAGACAGAAAAAGAAGAAGGCGAACAATCAGCAACACAGACAGCATGCACAGATTCAGAAACTAAGTAAGCCACAAAATGGCCATAAGAAGATCGTAGTGGAGGAGGGGGAAGCAACAAATGACGATGATTTCGGTCCATTTGATGATGATCTTCAAAGTGGATCCCAATCAGATATAGATCAGTTTTCTGACATGGGTGATGGTTCGAATGACGACTATGAAGACTTTGACAACTATGAGGACTTTGACAACTATAGTGAGGAGGAGGAGGAGGAGGATCAACCTCAGACAGCGGAGGATACAATGGCTGCACTTATGGCTCTGAAGAAGGGGGAAAAATCTGGAAAGACTAGTTCTGAAGAAGCTATGGCCTTATTGAAAGCAAAGAAAGAAGAAGCAAAGAGGTCTAAGCCAGTGGTGTCTGCTGAAGAAACGATGGCACTTCTCAAAGCTAAAAAGGAGGAAAAGAAGAAGTCCAAGTCCAAATCCACATCAACCAAAGAAACCAAACCAGTACGTTTCATCTCTGAAGAGGACCGTCGTTTGATGGAACGTGATGAGGACGATATCAACTACTATGCTAAAAAATTAGGGATGAAAACTAACAAGTTGAGTGAAATGAGAGCAAAGGTTGATGATCAGGAAGATGGTTTAGATGGTCTTCTTGATGGTTTGGACTTCCTCGATGATTATGACGGTAGTATGGAGGATGAAAACGATAATTATGCGCAGGGAGGAGGCTCCGAAGAGGTGTCTGCCTATGAGGAGATTGTCGATGATGATGAAGAAGAAGAGGAAGCAAAGAGTGATGACGGCGAAGGCAATGATCAGGAGGTGGTTGAGAATCCGTTTTCCTCAGATGACGAGATCAACTCTTCTGACTTTGATTCAGACCTCGAAGGTGAAGATTTCGAAGACGAAGATGGTGAAGAACCCCATGGTGAAACCATCATGGCTGCACCAAGGGAGAATCCTTACGCACCAGTTGCAACCTCCTCTTCAGCTGCGCCAATAGCAGGAAAGTATATTCCACCAGCACTCAGAAAGAGACTGGAAACCGAGGATTCCGCCCAGCTCCAAGCGATCAGGAAGTCTATCAAAGGTCCTCTAAACAAGCTGTCGGAGGCAAACACGATGACCATTGTGAATCAGATTAATGAGGTATTTGGTGCAAATCCGAGACAACTGGTTACGGAATCCCTTGTGGATGTTGTGTTGGAGAGTATTGTGCAACAGGCTCAACTTTTGGATACATTTGTCATTCTACATGCTGCTTTGATAGCTGCTATCTATAGACTTCAAGGGGTTGAGGTTGGTGCATATTTTGTTCAGACATTGGTTGAGAGGTATGAGGAGAGCTACAAAGATGGTAAAGTAAAAGAGGCTGGAAATCTGGTGAGCTTGTTGACCGCGTGTTATTCTTTCCAGGTTGTATCTGCCAAATTACTCTACAACTTGATCACTTCATTAATCGAGGACTTTTCTGAGATTAACACAGAATTGGTCTTGAGAATTGTGAAGAATGCTGGTCAGCAAATGAGATCAGATGATCCAAACTCTTTGAAGGAGATCATTTTGACCCTGACTAAGAAAGTCTCTGGAAAGGACTTGAATGCTAGAACAAAGTTCCTCGTTGAAACCATCTCCAACTTGAAGAACAACAGATCCAAATCTGGTCCAAACGAGGTTGTTAACCAGCTCATAACCAGAATGAAGAAGGTTCTTGCATCAATTAACAACAACAAGTTTCATGAACCACTTCAGGTGACTCTTGATGATATCCACAGTGTCAGTACCAAAGGTAAGTGGTGGCTGGTGGGTTCAGCATGGAAGGGTAATGCGGCGACATCTGACTCAACAACTGCTGAGAACAAGGAACTTCTGAATGATATCTTGGACTCTGCTGAACCAAATTGGATGGAGCTGGCCCGTTCCCAAAGAATGAATACGGATATTAGAAGAGCCATCTTCATCAGTATCATGTCCTCCCAAGATTACATTGAGGCATTTACAAAACTTGACAAGCTGAGGTTGAAGAAGTCCCAGGAAAGAGAGATCCCAAAGATTCTCTTACACTGTGTCTCGATTGAACAATCATACAATCCGTACTATGGTTTGTTAGCTAATAAGCTGTGCTCCTCTCACAGTCTTAGAAAAACCTTTCAGTTTGCATTCTGGGACTTTATGTCCGAGGTTGAAGGTGAAGATGATGATAATGCCAATGGAAGTAATGAAGAAGCTGACTATTTCAAAGGAATCACCAAAGATATGCTGAGTGAAAAGGACGACGATGCTCAATTGCAAAGAATTGTGAACCTGGGGAAGTTCTTTGGTAACTTGATAGGTGAGGGTTCTTTGCCACTCCATTCGCTGAAGAATGTGAACTTCTTGTCCATGAATTCCAATTCCAGTCTGTTTGTCGAAGTGTTGGTTATTTCTTTCCTTGATAACATTGGCAAGAAGTCAGAGATTGCTGCTTTTGGTCAAGGCTTGAAGAAGAAGGGCAAGGCTGAAGACCTCAAGTTCCAAGATAAGATATTGATGGAGATCCTGGCCAAGTGCAAGACCCAGACTCAATTACTGAGAGGACTGCAGTATTTCCTGCAAGAAAAGGTAAGAAACAGTGACATTGTAGTTGGTAAGAAACAGAGAAAGAGAGTCAGTTGGGGAGTTGATTGTATGTGTGATGTTTGTGATGAGTTCTTAAAGTCAGTGGAGCAATAGAGACTAGATTAATTCAATCAATAAAACAAGACTACCAGGTAATATTCATCCAATTAGCCTGTAGTCACTATCCGATTCCCCGGGATCTTGACCACAGGATATATTGGTACAATGGATGGTGTTGGTCTTTATGTGGAGATCGGTTCTACGCATATTGCCTAATGTGGAAAATCCCCCCAGACTTTCTCCACCTTATTCGGCATATATCCGTTGTGCCACCTTCATTTCTTGTTCGGCTAAATTAACACACTACTGGGGTATCAGCACTCACTAGCACACGCTTTTAGAGGGTGAGTATTGGAGATGGTCACAGTTCTCTGGTCCGTCCTCAACAAGTATTGTCTTGTCTTCATTGATCTTTATCAGCGATAATGGCTCTTCATAGTATCTAGTTGGTTCAAGTCATGTTCTACAGTGCTAGTTCCATTGAACCATCACCATAACATGAAGTCCTTGAATTCGTCAACAGTTTGATCTGGCACTGCAACAAACAAAAGAGACTTGGTGTTTTGATTACTATAGTATAGAGTGAGTGACCTGGAATTTAAAGATCAAATGGGAGGTCATGGTTACCCCTATACTCTCTTTCTAATACGTGAAGCTATCATGTGGCAGCTAGAACAAACATATTCATTGTATATCCTTTTATAATCATTAAATAAACATCTCCTCGTCAGATTAGAAGTTGATTGGCTTACCAAAAGTGGCAGCAGCAGCCTCCTTGAAAGCCTCAGACAAGGTTGGGTGGGCGTGACAAACTCTGGCAATGTCTTCAGTAGACGCACCGTACTCCAAAGCCAAACCGGCCTCACCAATCATCTCACCAGCGTTTGGACCAACAATGTGAACACCCAAGATTCTCTCAGTCTCAGCCTCGGCCAAGAACTTGACGAAACCCTCAGTGTCCAAATTGGTCTTAGCACGAGAGTTGGCAATGAATGGGAACTTACCAACCTTATAGCTGATACCAGCCTCTTTCAATTGTTCCTCAGTTTGACCAACCCAAGCAACTTCTGGATGAGAGTACATCACGGATGGGATGTTACCGTAGTTGACGTGTCCGTGGCCGGACTTTATGTACTCAACAACGGCAATACCTTCCTCCTCAGCCTTGTGGGCCAACATAGGACCAAAAGTAACGTCACCAATGACTCTGATATGTGGGTGCTTGGATCTGAATTGAGAGTCAATGACTAGGCGACCTCTCTTGTCAACCTCCAAGTCTAGAACCTCGGCATTCAAGCCCTCAATGTATGGACGACGACCAATAGCAACTAACAGCACATCAGCCTCAATTTGTTCCTTCTTACCAGACTTGACGTTCTCAACCTCAACGGTGACAACATCGCCGTTTCTGGAGCCGGACAAAACCTTGGTGCCCAACTTGAAGTTGAAGCCTTGCTTCTTCAAGAATTTTTGGGTAGACTTGGCGACTTCACCATCCATGGAGGCACCAATGGCATCTTGGAACTCAATAACAGTGACTTCAGAACCTAGACGAGAATAGACGGAACCCATTTCCAAACCAATGATACCACCACCAATCACCGCTAGTCTCTTTGGAATCTCATTTAGAGACAAGGCGCCAGTGGAGGAGACAATTCTCTCTTCGTCAATAGTGATACCTGGGAATGGAGTGACTTCGGAACCAGTGGCAATAACAATGTTCTCAGCTTCCAAAACGGCAGACTCACCACCTTCAACGGCGTCAACCTTAACCTTATGCTCGTCGACAAAAGAACCGTTACCCTTGTAGTAAGTGACACCATTCTTCTTGAAAAGCTGCTCGATACCAGCGGTCAATTGGCTGACAGCGGTGTTCTTAGCCTTTTGGAACTCGGCCACGTTCAACTTGACATTACCAACCTCAATACCACGCTTCTTACTGTCGTGTTGGATTTGGTGGTATAGATGGGAGTTGTTTAAAAGAGCCTTGGATGGGATACAGCCCACGTTCAAACAGGTTCCACCTAGCTTGCCTCTTTTCTCAACACAAGCAGTGTTGAAACCCAATTGAGCAGCCTTAATGGCGGCAACGTAACCACCTGGACCACCACCAATGATGACAATGTCGTGTTTCTTGGTGGCCTCAGTGGCCAATGTTCTTACCTGCTGAAATCTAGCAGCTGTGGTGGTACGTAGTCTGAGCATGTTGTTGATCGTTTTGAGAGCGAAATGCTGAATATGTGTTGTAGTGTTTTTGTTGTTGTGAGCTTAATTCTTTTTTTTGTCTATTTGTTTAATTGTGTTTTCGCCACTCGTTTTTTGGTCTTGATGAAAAACGGAGCCGATCGAGAAACGGTGGAGGGATTTCCACCAAAACCCACCCGCTCCGCTATCTTCTAATCACATTTTTGATTGAACAAATCAAATTCCCTAAAACAGAAGGAATGTTCCGAACTCTTCTTTATGTATTTATATAGATTCAATGGTCATTTTACAAAAAGGAGCCACCGACACACTCCCTTTCTAAACCTGGGAGGGAGAGTCTTTCTTTGAGAGAACCAGTGTCTTCGCGAGTGTTTTTTTCTTACCCCACGAGTTTTTTTCTAATGTTTTCGAGGTAAATAAAAAGAAAAACTTTCATAAAAACAGACGGATCGCTTAGTAATCAATTAGGTAATAATGTTTATCCAGAATACTGGCATGCTTATGCCTTTCACACAGGTTTAGCCAGTGGTGTCATTATCTACTGTCGTCGAGGCCAGCCATTGTAGAATCACACCGACTTGTTTTGTGGAGAAGTTCGCGGGGTTCTGTCAGTCCTCGATAATACCATACATTGGACCCTACCGAGCCCCTGATTTTAACAGAACATATTCAATGGATAACATAAAGAAGACGACCCAGGTGGCCTCTGGGAAATTTTTGATTAGTTCAATTGAACCAGAGACGGGTCATTCATCATTTGGTAATGGATGTTGGTGGTCTCCCTATGGTCGAATATAAAGATCAAATAGCTGAAGACTGCGAAGATTCTTTTTGATGGTTTACAACTAACTCAAAAATGTCTCTCTTTACAGATGCCCATTGTGTCCATGGTAGTATGCCCTTGTAGCTATCTAAATGTTTGCACTTTTTAGTGTATGTATACATAGCTGATCTTGAATCCTTCCTGCTAAGGGGCATAAAGATCCCCCACAGGGATTTTGATTCACCCACCGTGAAAGCCCCAATCATATTAGGTGAAATGAGGGGACGCCCAAAAAGGTAAATCGTTATTTTTTGAATCCGCGCCGCAACGCGGAATCTGTGTTTTTTTTTTTGTATGTTTTTTCCGCCCTCCGCATTTTGGTTGTGACACAATTCACAGTTTTCTCGTGCGTGCATTGCATTGCAAAAATAACCGCCGCCGCCAAACGCCACCACACAAGGTTTAGAAGTGGACGACCAGGCCAGCTCTGGAGTCTTTAGGTCTAATTTAGGTCCTAATAATCATCATAAGTATTATCGTCAAGATTTAAAAAAATTGCAATACAAAACTATACAATGGGGAGGGATCCAGATCCACACCCCATCTCCAGAGAGTTTTCATCACAAAATGTATCTGAAGAATGGAGACTTGTCACCCATTCTGTATAGTTCCAAGTCAGTGTACTCGTCGTACTTGTGGTTCTCCAACGCTTTCTTGTCTCTGTTGTTACAGTAGGAAATGGCAGAAGTCATGAAACAGGCAATCACAAAGGCAAAACAGGCGAATCCAAGTAGGATCAGATGGCCTCTGTAGAAATGGCCAGGGGAGTAGACTTGAGAGGCAGCTGCGCCACCAAAGTTACCCAAACCAATTTGGGAGGCAATTGCAATGGCACGACGCTTCTGGTTAGTCACATTGTTTGAGCACCAGGTAATCATTGTTGGGAACATTGCAGTCATACCAAAAGCTGTAACGAAAAGCCCACCATAAATCAAATGCATGTCACCTTTCTTCTGTCCCACTGCCATCATTGTGATACCAACAATACCAATCAGGGTGTTACCAATGACAAATGGTGCTCTCTTACCCACATGATCAGATATGAAGGACTGGATCAACGTCCAGACAGAAGCAACAATGTAGATCGGAATGGTCATTAACTGTGCCTTGGACGAAGTGTAACCGAGAGCCTTGACAACAGATGGAGCAGACAAGGACAATCCATAGATTGGAATAATGGCACCCCAGTACATCAAGACAAAGACATAGATTTGCCAGCCAGTGAACACAGAAACAAAAGCCTTGCCCATGGAGATATCATCATTGTCATTGAATTGATGTAAAGCAGGTTTCTCTCTAGTAGAGTCTTTGAAGTAGTCCTCCTTCTGCTTCTTCTTACCATCCTCAACATTGATGTCATTCTTTAATCTCCAGTTGATGAAGTCCTTCTCACGTTGAGTCAAAAACTTACAGTCCTGTGGGTAGTCGATCAATAGCCAGTAACATGCCACAGCAACAACAACAGTGATCAGGCCTTCAATGATGAAAATCCATCTCCAGCCTCTGTATCCACCAGTACCACTCATCTTTGCAATGGCAAATGCGAGTAGCCCAGAAAAGGCTCCCGCTGATGAAGCACCACAGTAGAAAATGGAGTGACGACTCAACATATCTGAACGTTTGTAAAACATAGTCAAGGAGTAAGTGACACCTGGGTATAAACCAGCTTCAAAGATCCCCAACAAGATTCTTAACGCAAATAACTGTTGATAATTCTTAACCAAACCCATGCAAGTCATAATAATACCCCAGAGCAACATAATGGTAGAAATGAAGACAGACTGTTTGCCCAACTTCTTCAAAATGATATTGGAAGGAATCTCAAACGCAGAGTAAAATATGAAGAAGATCATAACACACAAGTTGAACTGCTCAGCAGTTAATTGCAAATCCTCGGTTATACCCTCGATACGGGCGTTACCAATGTTGGTACGATCCATATAGGAAAGTAAGTATAGTAAAGAAACCAGGGGCAATAATCTCCAGTCAATCTTTCTCATCACTTTCTTCTCGTCAATGTCACTAAAATCGTCCACTTGAATCGACTGCACATCATCAATTACTTCCTCATCTTTTGGTGGTGGTGTTTCGGAGTCGTGTCTTGCGCTCTCAAGGTCCTCCACATAGTCAACTTCCGGTTTGGAGTTGAGAGTGTTTGTAACTGAATCAGCAGAGATGGAACCCTTATGTACCATAGTGTGATGATATTATAGGCTTGATTATAGGTTGTGTTTAGTGAATAGAGAGAGATCCAGAAGGGTTCTTGTCGCGTCTTTAAGTACTAAACTCCTTCTCCAACATTTGGTGTCAATAGCTTAGCAACTATCTTGTAAGTGAACAGTCTCCACTTCAGATTTGAATGACACCGGAAGGTACCTGCCTGTTTTTTTTTGAGGCATTTCAAAACATCACCATCGATTAAAACCAACAAGGAGGTGCAGCCCGGCTAGTTCGTTTCGGTAAAAGTGGTGAGTCCCTCTGTGCCGAGGTGGGGAAAACCCTGGACCCTCCTGGTTGATGCATGCATTGTGAATTTACGAGTACTCCACTTTCAAGAACCTTATTTGTATGTATTTTTGACGCATCTCGTAAATTAAAGCGGAGAGAATGCCCGTTGACAGGCTATCATAAGCTTTCACATCGTCAGGCCGCGCTTTACATGTAGGCACACATGGCTCTCATGATTATAGAAGAGGCAACAGCCGCTCCGTTCAGCCAGAGAGTCTGCTGGCTCATCTGCTCATAGTTGAAATGGGAAGTTAACTGATGACAACCCGGGACTGAATGACCGACCCGACCCGCCTTGATAACAGTATCGTCCCAAATTTGGGGTACACACCGTTTAGCTTAAACGGGAGTACCAACAAACCATCTTTCGGTTTTCGGTATATTATACATTGTGTTATAATATGGGGTAGTGAATTGTTTTACTTAAGTCCTCGATACTCCTCACTCTCTTAATCCAAATCCAAAATAGACCACTTTTTAGATCTCAAAAATAAAAAAAAGACCCATAAGATGAAATTATTATGTAATAGCTTATATAATAGTTTTAGTTTTCCAATTCACCTTATGTAAGTGATTATTAATTATAATTTCGCGAATCCCACTTTCCCTTTTTACTTTTGATAACAGTTTGTGTTTGGCTGTTTTGGTCTTTGAGAGGGATACCACTCCAACAGATCTCGCTGAGGACATTCAAGAAGATGAGCTCCGGTAGCAAAAAGAAACTGCTTTTGATGGTAAGTTTTCCATGCATTCCCTGAAGATAGCAACTGAAGTTTTGTTGCGATAACTTAACGAAGAATTTTGATATTAACCAACTTTCTTGTAGGGCCGTTCTGGTTCAGGCAAATCTTCCATGCGTTCAATCATCTTCAGCAATTATTCTGCCTTTGATACGCGTCGTCTTGGCGCCACCATTGATGTTGAACACTCCCATTTGCGTTTCCTAGGTAATATGACTCTAAATCTATGGGATTGTGGTGGGCAGGATGTGTTTATGGATAACTACTTTACCAATCAGAAAGACCACATCTTTAAGATGGTGGAAGTTTTAATCCATGTGTTTGATGTTGAGAGTAAAGAGGTGAATAAAGATATCGAAGTTTTTGAGAAGTCACTGAGACAGTTGAGGGAGTTCAGTCCTAACGTTAAGGTCTTTGTCCTGTTACACAAGATGGATTTGGTACAGGCTGACCGCAGAGATGAACTCTTTGGCATCATGATGAACAAGTTACAAGAACATTCAAGCCCGTATGGATTCCAACTTACTGGATTTCCCACATCTATTTGGGACGAGAGTTTGTACAAGGCCTGGAGTTCTATTGTGTGCTCTTTGATTCCAAACATGGGAATATATGAGAAGAACCTCTCAAAGTTGACAGGGATATTGGAGGCTCAGGAAATCATTTTGTTTGAGAAGACTACATTCCTGGTGATTTGTTCCTCCAACAGCAATAATGATTCTGGTGACAGCACCCAATTGGATCCAAAGAGGTTTGAGAAGATCTCCAACATTATGAAAAATTTTAAACAGAGTGCCACTAAGTTAAAATCTCAATTTAAGACACTGATACTCAATGACTCACTCTTCATTGTCGAGTTGAGCTCCAATTTGATGATTTTTGTGGTCCTGGAGAAGGGGAAGGTGGGGCAGCAGGTGATACTGGAAAATATCAAACAGGCGAGAAGACATTTCCAGTAAAGTGCAGTGCATCTCTAAATGATGAAAGAACTGCACAAACCAGGCCTCCTGCGCTCTCTCTCTCTCTCATTTAATTGATATTTAGTTAATATTTCCCTGGTATCATATTTTCATCTGATATTCGTCTTATTATCTCTGACGATAGCACACTATTGTAACTGAAGACACTCCTCCTACATTTTTCACGAGGTAAAAAAAAAAATTGAAAGGTAAACAAAGTATTAGTTAAAAAATCCCCATGGAGCGCAGAGCATTCTTGGAGCAGGAACCGCCACCTGGCTATGTTGCTGGTATCGGTAGAGGCGCTAGTGGGTTTACCACTCGCTCAGACATTGGTAATGCCAGGCTTCCACCACAGACGCGGCTTGTTAACGAAAGCGATGAAGAGAGTGGCAAGTTCAGCGATGCCAACGAGGATGGACTTCTCGTCACTTCTGCTAGAAATAAGGAGGATGAAGAAGCGGATAATATCTACAGGGAGGTGGAAGAACGTCTGAAAAAAAGAGCAAAGAGAAAAATTGCACTCGTTGATCATCACGACGATGAGACAAGCGAAAAGAACCTCTCCAACTTGGAGAAGATTTCCAACCAGTTTGTAGACCTGAAGAAAGATCTTTCTACAGTCACTGAAGAACAATGGGCCAGTCTTCCCGAGGTAGGTGACTTAACCAGAAGAAATAAGCGTTTAAGACAACTAGAAAAGGCTGAAGAGCGGACATATGTTGCCCCAGATTCTCTACTGTCTGGCCTTCGTGGGTCAATTGATGGATCGGTGGACATTGGTGCCTTAAATTCAGAAAGAAACAAGCTTTTGCAATCGAGAATTGACACAGATTTCGATATTGGGGAAAGTTCATTGGATTCGTCAGCCTTTTTGAAGGAACTGGATACGAATAGAAATGCTCTCCCAGCCAAGGAGATGGCGAAAATGAAAAGACTCTTAAAGTCATACACTGAAGCCGATCCCCATAATGCAGATGGTTGGATTGCGAGAGCCAGAGCTGAAGAAGAAGATAAGAAGTTTGAGAATGCCAAAAGGTTGATCGCCCAAGGTTGTGTCAATTGTCCCAACAGTGAAGATGTTTGGCTTGAAAATGTCCGATTGAACAGGAATGATCTCAAGACGGCCAAGGTTATTGTCAAGGAGGCTGTCTCAATGAATGGAAAATCGCTGAATCTCTGGCTAAAGGCGATTGAACTTGAAACTGATATCTACAGCAAACAGAGAGCGATCAGAAAATCCATCGAGAATTTGCCTACAAATGGGAAACTATGGCTAGATCTTATTGATTCAGAAGATTCAGCCACTGATAAAGTGAAAATTGCCAGGAAGGCCATTGAGATCATACCGGATGATGTACACCTTTGGTTGAAGTTGATTGAACTGGAGCCTTATGAAGAAGCGAGAAAGACGATCAACAAGGCCCGTAAGGCTACTCATAACAACGTTCTGGTTTGGTTACAGGCATGTCGTCTCGAAGCTGTGAGTAACCTGAACTCTGTGGATAAACTCCTGCCCAAGTTGGTAAAAAAGATGACCAAGGATTGTGAGCAAACCAATGAAGAGTGGTTTGCCCATGCCATTGCATTTGAAAAGGAAGGAATGCCAACTCTAACGTCCTTGATTGTCGAGAATATTTTGAACTCAATCGATGATGAAGGTGGGATAAACTATAGCGCACTGGTTGCCGAATCAGACAGGTACAAAGATCATATTTTTGTTTTCAAGGCTATGTTAAGCTTTATTGCGGTGCGGTTCCCAAAGAAGACTGCCATTTGGAGAAGACTGATTGAGTTGTATAGAGCTCATTTTAACAGAGATGATCTATACTCTCTGTTTGAGAAGATTGTTGCCACAATACCTAAAACTGGCTTGTTTTGGCTGATGTATTCCAAGGAGATTTGGAGGTCAGATAACAACATTCCAAAGGCTATAGAGATTCTAAAGAGGGCATTTGTGCCACTCCCTGAAAACGTTGACATTTGGCTGGCTCTAATCAAACTTGAGATGGAGTCGAAAAACATTGAGGAAGTGAAGAGGTTGTTCAAAACCGCAATGGAAACAGTCGAAAATGAAAGGATCCACCACAAGTATGTAACCTTCTTGAGAATAATGTCTAAACCAGCGGACGAATCACTGATAGAGAGTATTAACTACAGTCTGGATAAGTTCCCAGAATGCCACAAACTATACTTGCAAAAGGCACAGGTTTACTCTGAAATGAACCGTTTGGCCGATTCCAGAGAGACTCTTTCCATTGCAACCAAGCAGCTTCCGTCAGAAGTTTCCCTCTGGAAGGCACTTTCTGATACAGATATCTTACTCAACAACCAGGCCCGTGCACGGTCCGACCTTGACCTTGCCATTATGAAAGTGCCAACTTCAGACGTTCTATGGGTTTACAAACTGGAATTGGAACGCAAACTGCAGAATACCTCGCAACTGCCAATGCTTGTTAACAGTGCACTACAGAAATTCCCGCACTCAGCCAGAATATGGGAGTTCAACCTTCGACATGTCGTGAAGAAGCAGCAACGGAAAGTGGCCTACCAGGATGCATTCACAGCCACTAACAACAACTGCCGTGTCTTGTTGGTTGTGGGCGTTCACTTCTGGAACAATGGTAGTATTAAAAAGGCAGTATCTTGGTTCAGAAGAGCTATAGATGCTGATAACGATGATGGTGATTCCTGGGCTTGGTTATGGAACTGCTATCAAAAGGAAGGGGAGGGAACCGATGGGGAGAAGGACGAGTTCTTGCAGAAATTCAACTGTGCTGAACCACGCCATGGTGATATTTGGCCACAAGTTACAAAAAAGATTGAAAATTTGCACAAAGAACCTTTAGAACTTCTGCAAATAGCTGGTGCTGAGTTGTTACTTTGTTTGCAATGAACTGCCTCTTTTTATCTAGAAAAGTAGAAACAAAACAAAAACATAAACATAAACATAAACAAAAACAAAAACATAAACAAACACAAAAAAAGGAAGAAAACAATACCACCAGATATGGTCCTCTTCAGTGAGTACCAGAATAGGAAACGTCAGCAAGGAGGGGGACGTTCAAGTGGCAACAGTATACCTCAAAACGTTGCAGGTGCAATGAATAATGAACTCGTAAAACCGCAAAACGCCACCGAAAGCTCGAAAGCGGCGGAGTCTAAGGTCCAGCAATCACCCTGGGACAGCGTTAGGGCACTTCAACAACATTACGACCAAGTCGGGAAGTTTCCTGAGCCACTATCTCCTTCTTTACCCCCATTATATACCAAGGCCGTTGATAAAGATATAGAGGACATTGACATTGACATTGCCCAGGTGCCCCCATTGCTATCACCAACATTGCCCACTCTATTTGATAAAGACGTCGTTAAATCTGATCTGGAACCAGATTCACCAGTTAAGGATACCCAATTTCTGTTAGATGAGCCTGATTTCAATGATGATTCGGGAAACCCCTTTCAAGATGCAAAAGCACAGGCAAAAACTGTCGTCAGACCAAAGAGACCGTCATCTATCCAGAAGGAGGACAAAAACCCGGATGATGTGATGGAAGATGCCACCCGGCTCGAACCTGATCCACCATTGAAACTCAGCAAAAAATATACAGACTGGGCTAAGGACCAGAAGCACAAAGGAGATCTGTTGCGGAAGGAGAACAAAATTGAGAAATCACTTCTTCACTTTATGGATTCGATCAACCTCTACATGTTTGCCTTTTATTATCATGATTTAGATCTCATAAATGGTGGGCAGAAGTGCCGCGATACAGACAACTGGTATACTCTAATTGAACTGATTGAGAAGATTCGAGAATTTGCACGAAATTGTGGGGATGATGTTCTCACAGGATTATGCTCACAAATCGCCTGTGTTGTCTATGAACACATGGCTGATATTGTCAGTGCGGCTATCAGACTTGGCCGGATTAGACGCCAGAGATTCATTAAGCAAGGAAAGGACTCAGCCAGGATTGAGCAGAATATGGTTGAAGATGTCCGTGACTTGATGAAATTCAAAGAGCTCTCGAAGCGCTCTCTTATTGATTCTGACAGCTACTTTTCAGTATTTGAACTGATGAGAAAGTATCCAGAGATCGTGAGAGAGTTTCAGCAGAATGGCGCTGGATCGCCAAATACAATATCATCTCAAGGACAGATGAGATTGCCTATTAGTCAAGCAGTGAAACTAGAAGAGCTTGTGCCATACACTGCACGAGTATTGAAGCAATGGGCTCAAAACACTGGAGTGAGTCTTGATGTCTGGAGATACTAATGTCTAATTTGTTGTGAATTTGAGATACATATCCTCCTCTTACAAAGCCCCTTTTTGTAATGTTGATCGAAACAGCGTGTTTATGTTCACCTAAAAATAAAGAGTGAATCAAAACTCTGAAACACTACTTCCAGTAACTTTTTCAAAGAGTATCAAAGGCAACTTGGCCGAGTGGTTAAGGCGAAAGATTAGAAATCTTTTGGGTTTACCCGCGCAGGTTCGAATCCTGCAGTTGTCGACATTATTTTTTTGCAAAGTCAACGAATTAAGTTTGTTCATAGGTAGTAGAAGCCACCATCAACTGATCCGCCGTACACTACTTTCTTCATAGAATGTTATCATTAAATCATGAATTTATGCTTATTTATGCTTTGCCTTCTTCTTTCTCGGGGTACCAGTATCATCACTATGATCAGACACCTCAATAGTTGGCAGTCTATTTCCAACACGCTTGTTCACCAGACCGCTCAGTTCCAAAAGGTTTTTAGCACTTTTGGAATCAAGGAAAATCTGCTCTGGTGATGAGTGAATCTCTTCAGGAGCTGAAACAATCAGCACCTTTGTTTGAAGGTCAGATATTGGCGACGACGACTGCTCAACCTCAACGTCAATCAACTCAACGCTTCCTTGCGAGCCTGTCGATGATGATGATGATGATGATGGTGACGGAGATGGCTGGTCACGAACGCTTTCGGTATTGGCATTGTGATCTTTGTCTTCATCATCAAACCTACTCTCATGTTCTTCGCCATTCTTTTTCTCAGGGTGTGTAGGTTCCTTCTTTTCAACTTCTTCATCATTACTATCTTGTGAATCAACACCGTTATAATCATCTTCTGGTGAATTAATATCCTTCATTACCTCATCTTCATTCTCACTCCGTTCTTCTTTTTGTTGCAATTGCTTATCAGCAGGCAGTCCATGCTCATCAAGGTCTGGTGTGGTCTCTTTAGAGTTTTTTCCTGTACTAATACCCGAGTTTCTCAATCGGTGGAACTCATCAGAGCTGATACACATAATATCATCTTCATTGGCATCTTCATTATGCTTATATTCCTCATCAGATAATGAGTCAGGTGACTGGTGTTGTTGTTGTTGCTGTTGCAATTCGATAAGAACATCTTGAAGCTTAACTCTCATTGAGTTTCTCTGGGTCACTCCAAATAGCTTTTTGAAACTCTCTTTTTTAAGCCTTGTGGTTCGTGTTCCTCCACTCTGTGCTTCATTCCAGAACTGGACGATTTCCTTTTCAAACTCAACAAATTTCATGACATTAAAAATAACATGCACCCCACAATCATTAAAGTTAGGTTGTTTAGGAACGGAGCCAATTTTTAACTTGATCTGGTGGTCATTGATATCAAGATCCTTCTTATCCTTTGCATAGCCCTTTATGAAGTCCCGGAAGGGACCAATAATGTTCTGGTGCTTCTGTTCAAGGGAATCAAGGTAGTAGATAGAGCATTCCCCATCGGGTTTCAATAGTTCGGGTAAGTTGTGAATAATGACACAATACCAATGCAGAGACTCATTTACTGGAATGAATACAATTCTTCTTTCAAATAGAGGCAGTCTTGAAACCCACTTGCTAATGTTCTGGTAGTGATCAGGAGTGGACTTCAATTTGGTGAAGAAAAAAGATGAGAGAACTTGAACATCCTCTGGTCTCACCAGGCTGACATCTTCAATCAGATCTTCAGTCGGTGGAAATATTGGATTGGTCTGTGCATTCTCAACTAGATACTTCATAAAAAAGTCAATCAATGTATCATTAATCCACTGACTTCTGTAAAGGCACTGGAAGTCACCATCTCTGATTGTCATCATTGTTTGGTCTTTGAATTTGTACTGCAGTGATGGCTTGAAAACAATTTTCTCTTCTGGAGTTTTCTTTCTTGGTGGGGCATCAAGTACAATGGGTGCCAGTTCAAAACCAGTGGTTTTGGCTGCTGATCTTGTTAGCCTTGAACCTGAAGAGTCAGTGCTTGGACTGGTGCCATAGAAAGACTTTGTAGGAGTTGCGGTATCAAATAAAGTCACCTCAGTCTTCTTTGGTGTTAATGGGTTCGCAATAGCCTTACCTTTTGAAAGGGGCCTTCTCTTACTCAGGGAGGCAAAGTCTTTCCCCATGAACCTAGGTTTAGTCTTCATCTTCTTCTTGAAATCCTCTGGGAAGAGCACTAGCAATGACTTCAATTTGCGGATATTAGAAGTACTCCCTATGAATGAGACACGATCAACTTTATAGCAACCAACAACACAGTCATGGAACTTGAGCTTGAAGTCCAAGGATTCATCACCAATATCAATTGACTCCACTTTCTCAAACGGGATATCATTTTTCGTGTCATCATAGAATAAAGAGATGTTCCTGAAATCCAAATCAATTATTAGAGCTAGTCCATTGGCTTTGTTTCTAATTTCCTTCAACTGTGTGCCCAATATCACTTTCTCGCAGGGTACTCGAAGAAAACTATATTCTTTCAAGTTCACCCGATCTGCCACATCCATCACTTCCAAAACTTCACCGCTCTTTGATGACCTTATAAGTTCAATATCATTGGACTCATCGTCTGAGAATGCTGGTGGGCTTGTCTCTTCTTTTGAAGAGGCCTTGAAACTGTACTTGATGACTGTGTTGTCTGTTTTTGATGATGATTTTCTGAAAATGCTGCTGGATTTCTTCGTATATGGTGATATAGGTTGTCTTGGTTGCTTTAAAAGGAGGGATTGATCAGAGCCAATCTCGATAGTGTCCCGTAGGACTGGTCTGGCAGGAGAAGAAGTATGAGGCTGCCCGCCGCCACTGGCCTTCCTAGAACTACATTTCATTTCTTTGTTAGTACTAATCCTGATTGATTTGGCGCGCAAACACGTAAAGGACTCACCCCAAACTGTTAGAGGGACTGAACCCACCAGCAATCTTTGGCTTGTGCCGGGTCCTTCTCATAGCTGGTTGAGCCAACTTTTTTCAAAATTAAACCTGCGAAGCTTCCAGCTCTCCTTTTGTGTTTGTTATTGTTTCCTTTAGGTTTTTCCCTCTTTAATGGTCTGAAGAGCTTACCCGGTCCAGGCAGGAATACCCCGGCCGGCCATTTGGGCTCTCTTTTGGAAAAGATAATAATCCACACGTTTATTACAACTAATGAGGTGACCAGACAGATTCATACTGCTATTGCTACAAAGTTATAACAATGAGCACACTTCCCCCAGATATGGATCCCACAAAACAACCGCTCCGAGTCTTCAAGGCCCAGCTGACGGTGTGCGTCACCCTTGGTGTGATGATGTTTCTCACATTCTGTGTCCTGAGGTACAGGTGGCCTCACATATATGCTGTCAGAGTGCTCAGAAAGAAAGACCTCAAGGCGCTCCCCACTAACTTGTTTGGTTGGTGTTTTGCACTATACAACATTACTGACGACGAGGTGTTGGAGCACTCTGGTCTGGATGCGTACGTGTTTTTGGCCTTTTTCAGAATGGCGATCAAGTACTTTGCCCTATGCGCGTCGATCTCAGTGTTATTCATTGGACCCATCCGATACTACTATACTGGGTTCTTTGACAGCGATGGTATCTCATGGGGAGATGGTGATGACCAGAAAGGTGAGCTTTTGAAAAGTATGGTGGTCTCAGTACTGAGAGTAGACCCTGACGATCCACCAGTTTTTGATCCTAATGAGGCAAAAGCGACTTGGGTATACACTGTGTTCACATATGTCTTCACTCTAATCGCCTTCTACTTCCTTTGGAAACAGACTGAAATCGTGGTGGCCGTGCGACAGAAATATTTGAGTCGTCAGAACTCAATTACTGACCGGACCATTCTCCTTGAGGGTCTACCAGAAAAGTTCAACCCCAGTGAATACACCCAAACTTTGTCTACTGAATCGATAAATTTGCTAGATGGCGCTCATTCAACTGAACAGTTATCCTCCTTTGATGAGATGCGCTTGAAGACGTATATTGAAGAGCTCGGAATTGGTAAAGTTACCAACGTGTATATTGCCTCAGATTGGACGTCTCTTAAAGAACTGTTTGAAAAGAGGAAAGTCATCTTGAGAGAGTTGGAAGTTGCCTATGCACGATACTACCCTTTGAGCGTCAAGGTTTACAACTCTGGAAGTTTAGAGCCACCATCGGTGAAGCCAACAAGACAAACTCCAAGCTATTCTGAGTCCGACCCTTTGTTACCAGAGGGAGTGTCCAAGAGACCTACAAAACGATTAGGCTTTCTAGGGCTATTCGGTGAGGAAGTTGATGTGATTGATCACTTTTCTACAGAACTGGCGTCAGTAGATTTCCAGATAACTGAACTCCGCACAAAGAATGAATTCAAACGTGCTCGTTCTGCTTTTGTGACAATGGATTCTGTTGCTTCTGCTCAAATGGCATCACAGACTGTCCTGGATCCACACGTCAATCGTTTGATCGCAAAGCTAGCTCCAGCTCCTCATGATGTGTGCTGGGAAAACTTGTACCTTTCAAAACCTAACAGACTGGTTAGATCAAACATTATTACAATAGTCATTGGTATTTCGACATTTACTATGATTTTCCCTGTCATTTACTTGTCCACTTTTATCAACATCAAGACCATTGAAAAATTTTGGCCCGCGTTGGCAGACTTGATCAGCAAGTCTGATACAGCCACTTTACTGATTGGATTAGTACCGCCATATCTCTACACATTGTTGAATGTCTCCATCCCTTACTTTTACTCATACTTATCCGCCATGCAAGGGTATATTTCTAACAGTGAGGTTGAACTCTCAACCCTGTCAAAGAACTTCTTCTACATTTTCTTTAACTTGTTTTTAATCTTTACGCTGGCTGGTACTGCCACCAATGTGTGGGCTTTGCTCGGGGATACAACCAAAATTGCCTACGAGTTGGCTAATTCCTTAAAAACACTGTCATTGTTCTATGTGGACTTGATTCTTTTACAGGGAATTGGACTGTTCCCATTCAGATTGTTACAAGTAGGTGATGTGTTCTTGGAGATTATTGCGAAAGTTTTCTACTTCCGTACCCCAAGAGACTACAGACAGCTGTATTACACTCCTCCACTATTTAACTTTGGATTGATCCTCCCACAGCACATCTTGATCTTGATTATCACTATGATATATTCTATCACTTCCACCAAGATTGTCACTGCTGGATTGTGTTACTTTATTTTGGGCTATTACACATACAAGTACCAACTTCTTTACACAATGGTGCACCCACAACACTCTACGGGTCAATCATGGCCCATGATATTTAGAAGGGTATGTTTGGGATTGATTCTTTTCCAAATTACAATGGCTGGTACATTGGCGTTGGAACATGCCTTCATTCTCGCCATTCTAATTATTCCTTTAATATTTGCGACATTCCTGGTAATTTACACATTTGAGAAAGACTATCTTCCTTTGTCTTTTTACATTGCTCTGAAAACCATCAGAAAGACCAACATTAATGAGCAACAGAGCAGAAGGGTTCAGAAACGAAAGAGTAACCTAGATGAATTTAGAGAACAAAATATAACCTACACTTACCCATACTTGACTCAACCTTTAGCTGGGCCGATCATAGGTTTTGAAGGCGACTATGTCCAAGAGGTACAATATGAATCCATTTCGCTGAATGAACGAGTGGTCAAGAGATACTTTGGATCTTTTGAATGGGAGTAGATCCAACCTATTATTTTGATGATATTACCACATTCTGAATTTCCATTTGGCCCCTCAAGATTTCTGTTTCACAGATGTTGCAGCCTTTTCAGACTTTAAATATTCCAATGTTACCTTTGTAATGATTTTTTACTTGTTGTTGTAGATCCGTGGACAATTTCAAACGGTCGAAACGATCATCGCCAGAAGAAGAAAAAAAACAGTAATGTTTTCGTCCTAATATGAACCAAACCCTATTGAATTAACAAAAAAACATGTCTCTGAAGCCCGTTACTTTTGTCACTGGTAATGCGAAGAAGTTAAAGGAGTTCCAGGCTATTGTGGAAGATGACTCCATTCTGAATCAGAAAATTGCCTTAGAGGAGCTTCAAGGCTCCATCAATGAGATCTCTGTTTCGAAGGCCAAGGCTGCATCTTTGGTTGTTGATGGCCCAGTACTCACTGAGGACACCTGTCTTGTGTTTAACGCCCTTTCAAAGCCAAACCTAGAGCTTCCTGGGCCATACATCAAGTGGTTTGTGGAGAGTCTGGGGCTGGATGGCCTTCCAAAACTACTTGATGGCTTTGAAGACAAGAGTGCTCATACGGTCTGCACATTTGTGTTTATTGAGAGTCCTGGTTCTGAGCCTTTGGTGTTCCAAGGTATCACTGAAGGTAAGATTGTTCCTGCTAGATGGAATAAAGACGAGGAAGTCTTTGGCTTTGATCCAGTCTTCCTACCTGATGGCTTTGACCAGACTTTTGGTGAAATGGATAAGAGTGTCAAGAACACCATATCCCACAGGTACAGAGCTTTGGAGAAGGTGAAGGTGTTCCTACAACAGAGAAAGGAAGGCAAATAGAATGCATTTTTTAACCAAAAATTCCAGATAAAGGAATATATATATACATATATACAAACAAGTCACTCACATCTGCAGCTCGTTGGTGACACCATAGGGATTGTTCAATTCCCAAGAGTCAATCCAGGCAGAGATACGTTCAACATTGGAATCAATCTGCTCAATGGTATTGCTCTGTAGCACAACGACAATCTCTGGATGATAGGCTTCACGCGCCTCGTTCTCAATAACACGCATAATTTCACAATCAATGTTTTCTTCGATCTTGGTTTGCGAGTATCCTCTCTTCTCTAATCTCTTGTACAGCACTTCATTATCAGTTGTTAGGACAACCACGAGGTCGATCAGTCTCTCAGGGAATAGATCATTAGAGTGCCAATCTATCAGCTTGGCACCCTGTCTCAGCACTGGCTCCAGGGCATCCAAAAGTTTGTCCTCATCGACAATGTGTGAATTTCTTTCCACATCAAATCCATCATAGCAGTCATTCTCTTTGGCAAACTCAGTGATATTGATGTGCTTAAAGGCCTCAAACTCACGGCAGAGCTGTTCACAATGACTTGTTTTACCACACCCTGGGGTACCAGTGATGATAATATTTGGCAGTTTTCTCACAGGTAGATCCTCGTGACGGCTCATTATAGTAATGATGGTCTCCTCAGCAACACAAGCTCATCCCTCAATCCATCAAATGCCAGAAATATATTTTCCAGACACAACTAGTTCCGAGAAAGCTATATCATGTGATATCACGCCTCCATCTCCTGAAGTCGGAATTTGTTGTCTTTTTTGTTTTTTTTTTGTTCACCAATTTTCAACTTATCAAAAAAAAAAAAACACGACTTTTTACAACAACAACAACGACAAGAATTAACATCGTCATCAAATATTTATCACAGTAAGCTACTCTTTGGGAAAAAAAAATTTGGAAGTAATGTGTGAGTACCTCTACCAATACTATTAAAGCTGTCACTAACTGTCAATGGATATCAGCCTGGGACTCATCAGAAAAGGAACCAATGGGCAACTCACTGCTCAAACGCACAGTTTCTGACTTCCACAACCCTCAACTTGACCTAATCACACAGCTAGGTCGCTCACAGACACCGCTTCAAGGTGCTCTCAACTCACCTACTATAGGTCAATCACAGCAGTCTCTAACGCCACAAATCCAGACTTTGTCTCTAGCGCAGCAGCCACAAATAGGAACGAATCTGACGACAGCTGCTACTGCCTCAATCACAAGCAACAACAGTACTACCTCCACCACTATTGCCACCACCACCACCAACAGCAACAACAACACTATCAATGCGCATCCACCAGGTCTTTTCCCAACAGTAAATGACGTACATAATGTCTCCAATGATAGCAGCAATGGCTTCAACTCTCTAGAGGATAGGTCCAGAAAATCAGAGGAAGAAATGACACATATGGATAGATATGGTATCAATGGGCTTCTACCCTTGATCAGAATGGAGGCTGGCAACCAAACAACAGTGGCTTTGGGTACCGATTTGAACTTGTTGGGTATGGATATGAGTGCAGCATCTGTTGATGTGAAGTTGTCACATTCATTTGCATCTCCTTGGGTCGAAACCTCGAGAAGTGAGGTGGAGCCAATATTTGACCAGAAGTTCAAGCCAATTCCTATAAATGATAGCATTCATGCCTTCCAGGAGAAATTGCCGCTGTTAACCGATGAGACATTGTTTTACATATTCTACACTAGACCGCGAGATGCATTGCAGGAGCTTAGTGCAAGAGAGTTACAGAGCAGAAATTGGAGATATCATAAAGAAC
The DNA here is from genome assembly GCA_003706665.2 of Barnettozyma hawaiiensis. NCBI lineage: Eukaryota > Fungi > Ascomycota > Saccharomycetes > Phaffomycetales > Phaffomycetaceae > Barnettozyma > Barnettozyma hawaiiensis. The sequence goes on along the minus strand of PPLY02000012.1, from coordinate 44,530 downwards.
TGCAGGTCTGGCTGACGAAGGATTCGAGCGTGGAACCAGTACAGATCAATAACGTTTCCGAAAAAGGGTTGTATGTGTTCTTTGATCCACACAGTTGGGAGAAGATTAGAAAGGAGTTTGTACTATACTATCATGCGATAATGACGGGAGCATGATCAAAAAATAACTAAAACCTAAAGGAACGGAGGAGTGCGCCGAACAATGTTGTCATAAGTACGTGTATATATATATGTACATTTCTTATATACAGATGAAGAAGGTTCATTCTATTGCTGAACAGCATGGTAACGCTTACCTCTGATTGCAAACATGTGTTGATTGAATCTATAAGTCTCATGAGGGTTCAAATCGTTCAACTCCCACTTTGTAGAGCCAAACAAGTTGTCAGTCTTGTTGATCAAAACATCAAGGTCCTTGTTGTACTTCTCCATAACCCAGGTCCAGTCATTGTCCAAATCTTGTTCATGGTAAGATGTGATGAAGATTGGACACTTGGACTCCAAAAGACCTGGAATGGTCTTCTCCCATAGGTTTGCAACACCTTCGTAGGCCAAACCCGGGTGGAACAAGAAGAAGGAGTCCAAGTATGGGTCGTATGGGAAGAAGTCCTGAGCTTCATGGAGTACATGGAAGTAGTCAGTGTGGTACACCATGGACAAGGATGGACTGACTCTCTTGACCACTGGCTTGGATGACTGTATATATGAGTTCTTGTCCTGGTCATAGTAACTCTCAGGACCAATAAAGTGCAGTTCGAACTCAATCTCAGGGAACAGATAGTTGAGCTGCTTCCAGACGTGCCCTGGGAGTTGGCCTTCAGCACGAGCACCGATGATAAATAGTCTCAATGGCCTGTCTTTGAAAGTAGATGATCTTTGGAACGGGTAAAGAGAGTAACGCAGAGCAGCAAGCGACTTTAAACCTTCAAGCGTCACTGGACCCTTTGGATTCAGCGCATATGGAGAGAACTGATGAAGCAAGGCACCAATAGTGATTGGGTACGAAAGCATCTTTGTGACTGCAGCCAATTGGAACTCAGTGTCCATGGAGTAGAACTGTCTGGTGTAAAAGTACAAATCCCAGTTGTCCAAATTGATCTGTGCATCATTCTCTTGAGTTTGAGGAAAATCAAACTCAGGGAATGGTCTTCCCGATCTCAAATCGTGTTCGTAGATATTTACCTTCTTCAGGATCTCGTACTTCTTTGAGGCGTGGTACTCAGTGTCCTGTTCCCAAGCCTCTTTTGAGTGATGTGTTGGGATCCCACTGAGAGGACATGTGTAGTTGATCTCCTTGCCAGTGACAGGGCATTTTGCCATAGCCCGTATCGTCGCGGCTCTATGTCTTAGGTCTTCACTGGGAGAAGAGTCCCATGGGTGGAATCTATTGTCGACTGTTGGTTCATCTGGCGACGTTGGTGGGTCCATTCCCAGTGCATTCCTGAACACTGACAAAATACCACGCTTAGAAGCAATAGCAGCAGAGTGATGTCTCACAGTGGCCCTGACACTACTAGTAGTGGGAAATAGCATCGTGAGTCTGTAGGGGGTTTGGTGCTGCTGCTAGTTGGGGGTGTCTTGGTAAGGGCAATTTTTAAAAGGTTCCTCTTTTTTGTTGCACTTTTTGAATTTTTTCCCAAGCAGCAGGTTTTTTGGTTGGAACCACACACGGCGGGATTTGGAAAAAAATCAGTTACCCTGTTTCTTACGTAAGTTATGATGTAATCTCGATCAGCGTCTGGTGTTTTTTTTTCTACAAACGAAAAAAAATGAAAAATTGAATGTCGAACGGTTTCAACCTCAAGGTCGTGCTCGTTGCCGTACAACCAGTAGAAGAACATGTTTCAGGTATTTGCAAGAGTGCGTCCTTCCTCTTTGATACATGCAGTTTCCCCACTCCGCCAGCTTATCCCGTCAAGGGCCCTATCCCATGTTGTGAGATCAGATTTTGCCCCATTCACAAACCAGAAGTCGTTAGGAGCTGTGTTCTCAGTCACCAAGCTGTACAAGACCGATATCACACCTGTACAGTTCGAGATCCTTGAAGAGTTGAAGTTCATGAAGATTGTTCCAGTGGAGCAGGCCAATATTTTGAAGAACATTGAAGTTGGTGAACCAGGCGTAACCGGGGAAGAAATCAGACTGGACTCTGTGTTAAGAAAGAGAAGATTGAAGATGAAGAAGCATAAACTGAGAAAAAGAAGAAAAGCACAGAGAGCTTTGAGAAGAAAGTTGAAGAAGGACTAGTTATTGCCCTCCTATCATTATTAATTAAACCTTGCACATATTCTTTTATGAAAACTAGGTAAATGTAGAAAGAAAAAATTCATTAACATTCATAAACAGTATAGATATCCTAAATGTACAGACTCACCTTTAGTGAGCAAAATTAAGATGGATAGGAGGGGAATCAAAGAGAGAATTAGATATAGCGACGCACCAACAATAAGAGAGCCAACACGCCCAACAATCCAACGACATAGTGACCATACGTCAAAATCTTGTAGGACAATTTGGATTCAATCTTCGTCAGGTTATGGGATTCAATCTCAGAAACAACATCAGCGTTTCTTCTGTAGATTTCCTTTGCTTCTTCAATGATGTCGAGCTTCTCCTGTTCAGTTAGAGCGTTTCTGGTTGCCAGCTCATATTCTCTCTTGTAACCAATTCTCAATACTTGGTCATCATCCACTGGGAACTTGAAGAAGTTGATACCTTGCTCAGCAACTTCAGAAGTAGTCTTTCCATCAACTTGTGGGAAGATACCGGTAGCCTTGGCCAAAGAAGAGGACAGGAGCTTACCACCAGCAAACAGAGCCAAGTACATAACATGGCAGTATGCTAGCAAAATGTGTGGCTTTTCAGCATGAGCCTTGTAAATATGCTTCACAAAGTCGATCTGTTCCTGTCTGATTGGATTCTCAAACTTGGAACGGTCGCCGTTGTAAAAGAAGAGCAAATCCTGCTCCATGCGCTTTGTTCTGGCGATGTTCTCCTCATCCCAGAACTTGGCGAGGATCTCACCAGTCTTAGAACGTGGCTCCTGCGCTAATTCTTGGTGGATCAGCACCTCAACGTTCTTGAAGACGTGGTAAAATCCCTGCAGGCCCTGTCTGTAGATTCTGGCATCTCTTAGCGCCACAGCGAACTTGATGGTGACACTCTTATCAATCTTGTTGTGCTCTTTCCGCGTGTTGTTGTTGATTCTGTTTCCTAGAGCACCGACATCGGTTGGTAAAGGGATGATTTCAGATTGAGGGATCTTTGTAGACATATTTTGAAATAGGTTTTGCTACCGGTGTTAACAAGGAAGGTTCGTCAAAAAGGTGGGCATCTTGGGGGGTTTTTAAATATTTGTTTGTGACCAATTTTTTTTCTCTGACAGGCCGATAAATCCATGCCAGAGAAATGAAACGGTATTTATCGGAGCAAGGAGAAGAAAAAAATCCACCACCAACTATATGTTGGTATGATCATTTCCCCCTCACTCAAACATACCTCACTATAATGATGTATAACTGTAACAATAATGGATGATGTATTCCAATAAAGAAAATTGCTTTTTCTGAATATCAACAGGATCGCGGTTGTCGTTGTAGTAGACCAGACCACAGAAACAAGCGTAGCTAGCGTAGCTCGTGTGTATACGGTACCATATTGACCACACCTACTTTCTATACTGGCCAAAGGCCCACTTAGAATATTTATTGGCAAAAGCACGCTTAATGTAGAGCAGAGGTTCACAGAGAAAGGTGGCGCAATATTGTTTACTACAACATATATCAAAAGGTATCGTTTGAGAGCCATAAAGGGTAAGAATAGTAAAGGACCCTGAATGGGGATTATTAGATGATCTAAAAATATATAATATCCGACGGGCCGACGGATCTTGATGAACACACTATTGGCTTTCTTTTGTGTTTGTGTTCATGTTTCAGTGAAGAGATGAACGCCACATCAAGATTATACAAGTCCATCTCTTCTATTACAATAAAGACAGGTGCCATAGGTAGCGTGGCATACATACTCACTTTGTTTTATAAAACTTTACAACAAACAACTTCATTAACAACGCATATATGACATTAAACAAGTATTAATTAGTTCGTAAACAGACAAAAACAAACAACCACTCTATAGATTCTAATAAATTATTTTGAAATTTTGTGTGTGTGTGTTGGATTGGATTGGATCTTCACCAGCATTGGTACCCACCATCAACAACCAAGTTTTCACCAGTAGTGTAGGTAGATGCCTGGCCAGCCAAGTAAAGCACACTTCCAACAAACTCTCTAGTCTCAGCCATTCTAGCCATAGGGATTCTAGACTCCCACTGGTTTTTCAACTCTGCATCACCACCAATGACATGCTTGGTCAATGGTGTCAGAATGTAGCCTGGACTCAGACAGTTCACACGAATGCCCTTTGAGGCCCACTCACACGCCAGGGTCTTGACAAGATGAATGACACCGGCCTTGGACATGTTGTAGGCAACTTGTGGCTGTGGATGGTTGACAATGACACCCGACATGGAGCCAATGAGGATTAGAGAGCCTGGTTTGCCAGCTTCAGCAAGAGCCTTTGCAATGTACTTAGAAATGTAGTACGAACCCAACAAGTTCACGTTGACAAGGTCGGCCGCCTTGTCGTCTGGGTAGGATAGAGCATCATAGTTCTGACAGTAGCCCGCTGTGTGAACCAACAAGTCTGCTGGCGAGCCAAAAGTGTTATTGATTTCAGCGACAGTGGCCTCAACCTCCTTAGCGTCACCGACATTGCACTTGAATGCAGCAATCTGTGGAAGTGGCTGAACAGACTGGGATTCAGCCCACTCCAAGAGATGTTGGGCAGCAGCCTCGCACACCTCCTTGTTGAGGTCCACTAGGGCAACAGCAGCACCTTGAGCAAGGAGAGCCTTGGAGAGAGTAACGGCAAGACCGCCAGCGCCGCCAGTGAGTACAGCGATACGCCCGTCGAGTCTGAAGGATGGGACGATTGAGTCGACTGATTCGAAGTTGTCTGCGGTCATTGAGATCTTTTGCTTGTAAGAAATTAACCGACCAGAAAGAGTCAAACAAACAAACAAACAAACAAGAAAAAAAGGTTCTGCGTTTTTATATATGTGCAAAACAGACAGAAACAAAAAGAACAAAAACAAAACAACAAAAGAAAAAGGAAAAAAGGCAAAAAAAAAGAAACAAAAGACGGAATATTGCGCGGGCCGATCTGCAGGGAAAAAAGAAAAGTGACAGCTGATATGAAAGGCAGAGAGGCCCAGTCCACTGGGGTGGGGAGAGGGGCAACTGAGAGAGAGCGAGGGACGTCTTTACAATAGACACATTGGATTGATCGATGGTGGTCTCTCAATTCCAACAAGAAACCGTCTCTCTCTCTCCTCTGTGTGTGTGTGTTGTGGTTAACTTCAGCAACGCAACATATTTTAGCTTGGAGAAATATTTCCCCGTCTTATCTTCTCTCAACTTATCTCGCGATGACCGGACAAAGATGACCGCACCCCCTCCAAAAAAAAAAAAGAATACGCACACAGAAAGTGTCTGCTGATTCACCACACGCACAGACCGAGCAGTTTTTGTTTTCGTTTTAGTTTTTCTATTTTGATCAACAGTTCCACGCCATACGGTGGTGGGCATGCGTGCTTCGTAATCACGGCCTGCCTGATATAATAAACACGGTGTGGTTGCTTGTAACGGACACGACGGGCGCGAATGTTCTTTAAATAAAACAATATCGGCGGTGAGATTTCCGCCCCACAGGTGTGTCTGTGTCTAATTCCAAATCCAAATCCAAATCCAGATCCAGGTCCCAACACCAAGATTTCTGACGTTGTGGTTATTGCAGCCATCAACCGATGCCTTGCAAAAAAATAATCCCAGACATAATAATAATGCGCAACGGTTTTTATTATTTTTATCCCGTGTGTGTGCTGAAATTCAGGACTGCAACTGAACTGAACTGCCATATTCCAAAGAGTTGAATATGGGCGACTACGATATGGGGTATGTTGCTCTCTCTATCGGGATATGCTATACTACAAGATGGATAGTAGGTAATATGTGTTAACTATAAACCACACTTTACTGTTGTGAGGTTGCTTTTTTTTGAAGAATTTTTATTGCACAGTGGTGTACAATGCAGAGAGCATAAAAATGTAGGTACATGTGTGATGTGATCAACTGCTCTTCTCCACAAGGGTCCATTGTACACCTCCAACCTCTAGCTTCTCACCTTCACCATCCACAGGAATACGGCCAACGTCGTTTCCGGACTCAAACACAACTTTCCACTCGTTGCAATCTTTGAACAACCTGACACAACTAACCTCCCCTTCACTGCTCAGCAAAGCAGCCTGCATCCAGTTGCCCAGTCTCACCAGCGTACCTTTGAACTCTTGTCCCGGGTTCACCTTGAGCACAGTGCATGGAGGAGGGACATCTGTCGTCTTCTCGAGGACAAAGTTGCCCTCAGTGGACTCCACTGGGTCAATTGAACGCCAGACTTCGTTGTAGGCCTGTACCTTCCCAGTATCAAGGTTCATCATGACACCAGTCTCAAGTCTGTCACTGGATCCTTCAATGTCAGTAAACTCACCAATGTCGAACTCGCCACCAGTGTTTCCAGGAACATGTGTGTTGATCTCGTGTTGGAACTCAATTTTGAGCACTGGATCAGTCGCAACGACATTCTCCTTACCAGTAATGACCCAGTCTAGTGGTGTACTGCTGCTGTCCTCCTTGTTGATTCTGATGTCAACAAAGTGGGACTGTGGGGAGACGAGCACCAAGGTGGAGGTTGGCTCAGATGGCTCAGCTGGTGGCCATTGCAAGGAGATTCTGGTTGACGCACAGGACATTTGCGATATAGTTACTTGAAAGCGTTCCCAACAATGTTACTGTCGAAGGTATTTTATTATATATATGTGTTTTTTTGGTGATATTTATGTCCGAATCAGGAAACCAATTGCGTGGGAAACCCACCAACAGTAGCAAAAAAGCACACAGATCTGTTGAAGCAGCTCGGATTCAGTTGAAAACAGAACGTTAGTAATAGCTGAATCCTGAAGTACGCAAATAGACGATCCTGTTGCGATTATGGCAGCGCACCAACGCATTCATGTAGATGACACTCTTTCACAACAACAACAACAACAAAAAAAAAACATAGACAATAACAACAATGTTTTTGTTAATGACAAACAAGCATTCTTCCCATACAGCCAGATCTTGAAATGGATTCTGCCGATCATCATAGCGACTACCAACCGCTGCATCAACTCCCACCAGAGCCCATGTCGCCACCGCTCTCCTCATTTGCCTCCACGCACAACCGTATCATTTGCAGTTTGCCCTTAATAGGCACTGACATCACGCTGACACAGCTGCGATACGTTACCTTCCTTGCCTTGGGGATCTCACTTCTATGGCCGTGGAACTGCCTACTGTCGCTTTCATCACACTACGTGAACAAATTCGGCTCTGGTTTAGGGGATAACTTTACCAGTTCAGTTATGACAGTCTCCACGTTGACGACTCTTATTGCGAGTGCGTACCTCTCCACTAAACCGGCACACTTCCACCTCAGAATGAAGATCGGATCCCTGATAAACATTGTGGCCTTTATACTATTGGCGTTGCTTGAGTGGTGGGCGCCTGATGACCAATATGGACTAGGCTGTTTTGCCACTATACTCTGTTTGGTGTTGATCAGTTCATTGGGGACCTGTCTGACACAGAACGGGACAATGAGTGTTGTGAACTTTCTGGGTGAGAGATACGCCCAAGGTGTGATGGTAGGGCAAGCAGTTGCAGGCGTAGTGCCCTCTTTGGCCCTGATGGTGTCGAATTACAGCTATGGAGTGGATTACAGTGTTGTTGAGGCAGCGCCAGGGAGAAGAAAAGGTGCAGATATGGCTACCGTATCCTACTTTTGTCTAACTAGTATGATATCATTTGTGGCATTGATCATGGTGGTTATCAATGATAGGCTAGAGAATAACATTGACGATGATTTGGAGCTCACGACACCAAAAATTGAAAGTTCTGTCCCCTTTGCAAGAATGTTTGACAAATTGAGGTTCTTGGTGTTGAGTATCTTTACTATTTTCCTATTCAGCCTCGTGTTCCCCATTTTTGCAGGTGGGATCAAGTCTGTACATGACCATGGAGGCCTTGCAAGGGATGAGCTTTTCATTCCATCGGCCTTCTTTATATGGAATTTGGGAGATTTCGCAGGGAGAGTGACTTGTTCTTCAGCTAAAATGGTGATACACTCGGATGTGAAATTGTTCCTGTACTCTCTTCTGAGATCCATGATCATTCCTCTGTTCTTTTTATGCAATATGGATGGCAAAGCTATAATCAAATCAGACTTGTTTTACATGATGTTGCAATTCTTGTTTGGATTCACTAATGGCCATTGTCTATCGAGCTGTTTTATGAGTGTTGGACTGTACGTTTCTGGTGATGTCGAGAGGGAAGCCGCTGGCGGGTTCTGCAATGTGTTTTTGAGTCTTGGATTGGTGGCTGGCAGTTTACTGAGTTTCATTTTCGTATCCATTTAAGTTTTTAACTAAGAGTGCATTGTTTGTTTACCAGTATTACTCCTACTCTAGCTTCCCAGTTTTAGCATCTTTGACTTTATCAATAATCATTTCAGATCAGATCAGAGTTTCAATCAACTTGCAAAGATATATAGATACTTTAATGGTCTTCTTCTACAGTTATTGAAGTGTTATACCATATATGTCTCTTCTTTAATGATCTTAATTACTAATTGCCCAGCTTGTCGAAATCCAGATCAAAACTTGATCCACACCCACAACTCGTCACCATGTACGGACTCTCCACCACCTTGAACATACTCCCAATCAACTCTGTAGTGTAATCCACTTTACTCTCCTTCAGCACCCCAAGTGAGGCATCGTCAATAATCACGCTCGCACCACCCTTCTCAAACACACAGTCATCCTCAGTCACAGTGCTCAAGTCAGACAGGTCCAGATTGTATTGGAATCCATGACATCCCCCACTCTCCACACCAATACGCAACGCAAGTTGGGGATTGTTCTCTGCCTCAGCAATTGTGGTGAGTTTCTCAATAGCGCGTGGGGTAAGATCCATTATCAGGAGGTCTCCCTGTGGGGAATACTTCTTGTTCGTGATATTGAGTTGTAATGCGGAAGGGTTATTGAATCGTTTAGCTGTGTTAGACAGCGATGTGCGCTTGGTAGGTGGAGCATTAGGGCTGGCTGTTGTTATTCCTGGTGCTGTTGCTATTCCAGATGATGATGGTGATGATGATGGCCCAGCTGATGTAGATGGAGGCGAGTAAAACCGCACTTTAGATACCACGAACGGAGATACATGGAGTTGTGATAGAGAGTACCTCAATGACACTGGCCTTGTTAGTCTCAACATGATACAGTTTTCTATTGTGAGTGGTAATACTGGTATACAAGTAAAGAGTAAAAATAAAAAGGATTTGTAGTTTTCTAGTTTTAGTCATCAAGAGCCAAGGAATTCCGACTGGGAACAAAATCACCCCCGGGTTTCGGCACCGAGATCTTGCTGGGAGAAAAAGTCAAAAAAGAAAACTCCGAAACCGAGAATCGAACTCGGGTCTGCACGGTGAGAGCGTGCCGTGATAGCCCCTACACTATATCGGATTTTTACAGTTTAAAATATTCATCTTGAAGCATACCCTCTACTACTATCATGTGACAAATTACCCTTCTCTCCTCCTAAATCGCCCTCAAGTTAGGACACACAATACAACTGCGTTCAATGAGACACAGCCCAAGCAGAGTGGCCAGAGTATCAAAGTAGGAAGGTTTCAAATGATTTATTATAATTTGGCTTCTTTCTTTATTAGCTTTACTGTTGTGCGGAGCCTTTGTACAGGTATTGCGTCATGTATCCCAGGCAGAAAATACATACATATATGTATAGGCAGAAAATGCATACATATCTAAGCAGAATAAAGAGTATTAAGAATGAGAAGGGTATCTAAGGAAATGGTATATAAAACCAGGAAGACTCGCTATATTCGTATCTTTACGAATTTAACTATCTCTCTATATAGACACTTAGCCATGTCAAGCTTCAGAGAAGCGATGAGCGAGGCCGTTCGGCTTTCTCCATTGATGAATGTTTCACACTACAGAACTCCCCACCCAAACCAGCACATGCTAACTGTCCAGAGTTTCTTCAAGTGGTTTCAATTTCAACATCCAAACTCGCCACTTGTCTCTCCAGGGTTTGAAGTCTCCTTCAAGCCTCCAGATGACTATGATCCAAACAACCTTTACTATTCTTCCAAGGTGTGTTACGAGAAGACCGAAGGGAAGGACTCAAACGGCAGACCGTATGAAAACGCAAAGATCAACACCTATAGATTATGTCCTATCTGTGATCCCTTCAAATTCGATGTGAAGAAGGCTAACCAGGCGAAGAGCAAAAAGCGGGAAGGTGTTAATGTCTGCTTTGGTGCTTCAGAACCGGAGTTTTATGATTCGCTCCACACACAATACAACCACCATATGGCCCAAGTTCATGGGGTATTCAGGGATGGATCTTTTGTTGCCCAGCCATTTGTTGCTTTACAGGAAACTACTCGAAATGACTTTGAGATTATGACTATCTGCCCATGTCTGAATGAGAATTCTGGCCAGCATTGCAGATGGGAAACAAGCACTCGTCACAAGGCCAAAGGAGCCCCTTTGAAGTCTTTCTTTAGACATTTTGACTCGTATCATTGCCCTGAGAAAAAGAAGAGAAAGACTCAACTTATGCCTGAACCACCGGTCACAGAAAAATTCTATGAACCATACAGCAAGACTGGTACTCAATTGGGTGTTTATCCAATTTGTATGAATGACTTTGACAAGACATGGGTGGAGTTACAAGACAAAATGGGTGGTGGTGGAGGAGGAGGTGGAGTCTCCCCTGAAATATTTCATTATAATGCTATGCCAGCAGTTCCAGATACTCCATTCAACACCAATAGCAACAGACCAACAAAGAGAAGAAAGAATTCTTCTTCAGGTGGAAGAGTTTTGAAGAAGCGTTGTAGGAAGATTAGAGAACCACATTCACATTTTGAGATTGAGGAATTCACTAGAAAAGTTTTGGAAGACACTAATGAAATCCCACAAAATGAGACATATCCAGATTTGGGCTTCCCATCACGAGAGTTAAACACTCTGGCAGTTGATAGTGATTCGAGCCAATACACCACCATTCAAATACATGAAGACAATTCCAACCAGCAACGAGAACAAGATCAAGAGCAAGAACAACAGGATATCCAGTATGATTTCGATGGTTTTTATAATCAAATTCAAGGTTATGATAACCATGAACTCCAGGCTTTGGAAAGCTTCACACAAGGAACAGTGGATCCAAAAATGATCCAGATCAATACTGGCAATGATAATTTATGGTGTGGAGATAACTATAACTTTCTGCTCGGTGAAAACAATGGTGGAATCGCATTTGGATTTTAGAAGATTTCAAATACCAGTGGGACCGGACCATGTAACCGTAGTACTAGTAGTTTCCACGCTATTCAAAAGTACCGTCTAAATCATCCAACTCCACCAGTTCAGCATTGTACGGCAGCTTGCCTTCAACTTCTGTCTCTGGACCCACAACACGATAGTCAGATCTGACATCCATTCCCCCAAGTACAGTGTGTCTGAACTTGTCATCTGTCCCCAGTCTGGTGCTCTTTTTCATCAAAAAAGACAACCAGTCTTCATCACCTTCAGCTGCGGTTTGTTCCTCCGTGTTACTCTGGGGCTCTCCTTGAAGAACAGCACTAGTACTGCCGTTTTCATCTGCGCCACCACCTGCCTGATGTTCAGTCTTGACTCCAACGTACTCCGGTATAAGTGACCGACCAGCTTTGGACTTGTCGTCCTCCTCTTTCATATCACTTGTGACCTTCGAGACAATTCTTGCTCTTCCTGATCTGTCCTGTGGTAACTCTCCTGTGCACCATTTGAGGAACTGATCTGCACCCACGTCTTTACCGTTTTTGCCACCAGTTGCTACCGTCTCCTGCTCAAAGATATCGAGTGCTGATGATGGCTTGAGCATGCCCAGATTGACCAGTCCTTGTGTGATGTCCTGGATCTCTATCTCGTCATTTCCTCTTGTTTGTGATAGGGAAATGCATTCGCCCGTAAGAAGGGCCAGGTGCCGAACGTAAAGATCTGTGAGGGTATCAATGACTTGTGGTGGTGCCCTGTCGAAGCCCATCGCGCGCAGTATCTGGAGAATCGTCAGACGAAGTATCGCCGTTGTGAAAGTTGACGTGGCCATTCTGGGAGTATCTGATCACAGATAGAGAGAGAAAGAGCGAGCCAGACGCAGATGGTGTGGTGTGGTGGTCGCGGTGGCGATAAAGGGCAAATTCCTTCTTGATCAGGTTGTGTTTTCAACACAACGTAAACAACAACAGATGCAATACAAGAAGGGAACTTCCGAGGGCAGGTCTACATTCGAGTTTTTGCAGTAGTCTGCCGAAAACTCTCTAGAGTTGTAGTACAATCCCAAGTCAGCCGTTCTCAAGTCTAAGAGAAAACCCAAATAAGTCTCAGTCTTTCTTGGGACTACTTTCTTGGGACTACGTTTCAGTATCTATTGAATCTTTTAGTCCCAACGAACAAACCAACTATATTTTTATTGGCAGCAGCTGACCCTCGGAATTCGCGTCTCCTTTAGATTTCAGCCCGAAAACCAAAAACACGATCGCTAACTACTTGGCCAACTCATCAAACAAATAAACACACAGCTACTTCAATTCCATTGCACAGTTGTCATCAGAAATCCAGAAATGAGTCTTTCATTGTACTCTACACAGGCATTGCTCATCTTGGACAATACAGGAAATAGGCTCTACGCGAAATACACTACTCCTCCGCACCACATGGATGAAGAGCATGATCTGTGTACTTTGAAGCAACAGCAGACCTTTGAGAAGGAGTTGTTCAAGAAGACTAACGGTGCAAACGCTGAGGTCCTGCTCTTTGAATCACACTTGGTGCTCTACAAACAGATTGCCGATGTGTTAATCTATATTGTCGCTCCACCGGAGGAGAACGAAGTCGTGCTATCCACCACTTTGGACGGCTTCAAAGACGGGTTGGACAAGCTATTGGACTATGCCATTGACAAAAGGGCTATCTTGGAGAACTATGACTTGGTTGTTATTGCTGCCGATGAGGTGCTTGATGATGGTGTAGTGTTGGAGACCCAGGGTGCGATAATTGCAGCCAGAACATCAAGAGCACCAACCGGTGACGTTGTCTTGAGCAGTGGCTCGGGTGATCTGGAGAAGGGTTTGTTGAGTGCCTGGAGTTTTGCCAAGGGTAAGTTGGCGGAGAGACTGCAGGGGTTGTGAGCTCAGTGGCTCGCTGGGTATATACATAGGTTGAATGAACTTTTTTGTTGTACAATGTTTTGGACCCTTGTAGTAAGTATATATAGATGGTATCCTTGCCAGTGGAGAAGAGTACTTGTGGATACATACATTGATTGATATGCTGGTTGAAAGCCAGAAAAACCAGTGAAACTTTTTCTCTATACACCTTTCACTTCTTTCCCTTCTTTTTGCCAGGTATCTTTCTTTTACCTCCAATTTTTGGATCACCCGACTGAGGTAGTCCCACCCTGACACGACCACCACATCCAACTACACTGAGAATCTCAGTGTCTCTTATACCTTTTAGGATATCATGCTCGTCGTCAAAGTCAAATATCCTGTCCTTTCTGTTAGAATCAGTTGGACGGTGCAATAGGTGCTCCATCATCTCCTTCACAGCTTTACCCTTCTTGGTGGTACCTGGCTGAACCTTCACGCAGTATCTGCTTCTTGCCAAAGATTGCCAAGGACCAAAAGTTGGAACAGCATGAAGAGTGACATCTTCAACCGTTGGTGTTGGGGTAATTGAGTCCAGAAGCTTATCAAAGTTCACACGCTCCTTCTTAACTGGTCCTTTTGGCTTCACAGGCAGCAGCTTTTGTTTGGCAAGGTACGCCTGTCTTCTCTCGTCGTCACGTCTCTCCTTTTCCAACTTCTCCTGTTCCTCTTGTCTCTTCAGCTCGAGTTCACGCTCCTTTCCCTTCAAAGTACCAAGTGCAGACATACGCAATACACGTTCTTCCTCATCTTGATAAGCATACTTCTGGGCCATCTTGCGCAGTTTCCCTTTCTTCCCACGAATAGGCTTCTTCTGTCTGGTGCATTGGGTGGTTCCTGGTTCAGGAGTTGATTCAAGGGAAAGTTCTTCAATACCAGATACATTTGAATCTTCAGTTTGGTCATCTTTGTTGTTGACATCTCCATCATCTTCATTATCATCATCACCAGTGTCTACTTCGTCTGTTTCTTGGATTTTCTGGCTTTCGTTTCCATCTTCTGCCGTACTCTTTCCGGTGTGTTTGTTGTCTTCTTCAAACGGAGTGACTTCTTCTTCCACCTCCTGGTTATCATCCAGGTTGTCTTCACCATCGTTCTCTTCTTCATCACCACCTGGAGTCTTGGTAGTCCAAACAAAACCCATACCCATAACCATTCTCACTCCAACAACATCCCTCTTCTGACCTAGGATTCTAACACCATCTATCAAATCGTCACCCTGGGAGTCAACCAAGGTGACTTCACCTGCAAAGCACCAGTATGCTTCACCAGGCTTGTTACTCTCCCATAACTTAGAGGTACTCAGAGAGAATGTGGCAGCTTGAAGGATAGTAGAAGGTGATACCTCTGGCCAATTGGCCTTCTTGGCAAGTTCTGCTTCACCAATAGCTGCCTTGTGATTCGCTGGGTTAAGAACCCAAACATGAGCTGAGCCAGGAGAGTCTGCGCTAACATAGATATCACCTTCCTGGACATACTTTGCGTAGATTGTTCTTGTTTGTGTCAGATCCTTGCCGTAAAGCATCATATATCCCTCATCAGTAAAACACCAGCCATACTTCTCAAACCAGAACGGTTGACGCAACTTGACCATCTCTTGTCCTTGTTGCTTGAGTGACTTGGACAAAGACTTGCTAATGTTATTGGTTATGGCTTTGATAGCCTTGTTAGAATGTAGCTGGACCTTCTCAGCTTTTGAATTAGTGGATTTGCGTGTGGTGAAGTATTTCGAAGCGTTGGCATACGGAGATAACGACATGTCAATCTTGATGTTAAGAGTATTGAGTTGATTGGATTGTGGCCCCTTTGAAGATTTATCTTCATCTTCATCAGAGTCGTCAGTACCAGAATTAGAATCATTATTAGACTCTTCATCTTCAGCGCCTTCAATAAGAAGCTTCACAGTGATTTCGTTATCAGCAAGATTCAAGGATTCAATCACCTTGGCTGTCGCACTACCCTTCTTCTTTTCCAACTCAATCAGCTTAGCAATCATTCCCCAATCCATACCTTGATCAATTAGCTGTGTAACTGCATCAATGACTTCACCAACCAAGTCCGCGTTGTATATTATGGTTTCACCCTTGAGTTGATTCAGTTCACCAGAGTCAATAAGTGCTTGTAACTGCTGGATCTTGGAGTCCTTTGCTGCCTGTAGTTTCTTTGCAGCAGTATGCTCCTGAGATTGAATCTTGAGGGTATGCTTGGTGGATTCAATGGTGCTGAAGAATTGATCAAGTGTTGCGTTGTAACCAGTGACTTCAGTGACATTCTCAGTGGAAGAGGTAGGATTGAACGGGTGGAATTGGTCGTACACCACAGCTGGTGATTCAGACTTGGAGGGCTCATGATGTGGGTTTTGTTTGGTGATGATGAAACCCTTATATGGTGTGGATGTTTTGATGGATTCAACCTGGGTCTTAATGTTCTGCAAAAGCTCACGAACCCTGTCCAGTTTATCAGCAAAATCACTTGACGGGGTGCTTGGTGCTAGACCAGACTCTGTAATGACCTTGTTAATGAAGTCTGACGTGAAGTACGGGAATGCTGAAAACAAAGCCCTTTGAATACTCTTTCCTCCATCGAGCAGAGTGGACAGATTGACATTGTTGATGTTCACATTTTCCTCCAGCTTGGCTTGCATGGAGTACTTCTCCCCAACAACGATACTTTCAACATTCCTCAGCATAGTGAGAATGACTTGGTCCTCATCCAGAAGGATCACGTTACCGATACCAAAAAGTTCAATCACCAAGGTGTATAGACCCTCGCTAAATTGCATCACAATGACTCTATCTCCACCCAGCTGGCTGATTGAAGTTAATCTTCTTGTCTTAAGGCTCTTTCTCAGCTTGGCAACAAATCCAGAGGGACTACTGGCGACAGGACGAGTGTACCTTGTGAGATAGGCTGCAAAACCTGGGTCAATGACAAGAGTGTGTTTGGAGTCGGGCAGCGCAAATTTGAAGAGGAACTGCGTGTGAGAGGCTGTAATGTCATGGATACCTGCCAGTCGATGGGTGATGAGGGGCTGGAGCTCTTGAACTAACAAGAACAGGTCTAATGAGGTGATTCTTTGCTTCATTGATGGCTTGTTCTTTATATATCTTTTGTCATGTGTGGGTGCAATACAATCAATGGCAATGGCAAATGATTTTTTGTCGGTTGTTGGTTTAGATTTTAGACCAACTTCAAACTTCGCCGGGTAATAAAGTCTAGGTGGTCGGCGCCCATGGCATGGCAAGTTTAGGTAAGAACAAACTGGTAATACTAATATATATAGCCTTTGATAGAAAATCTTGGTATGAACCGTGACGTGATAACTAACTAGACACTCACAATATATAAGTGTTGAGAGTGTTATTTCTTTGAAGTCTCTTGAGATTCTTCTGCTTTCTTTTCGGTTTCCTCTTCCACCACCTTCTTCTTGTTGTCACCTGCTTTCATGGAGGCAATGGTCAACGACTTAGTTTCCTTGATGATTAAAGAGATTTCTTCATCCTCTTCAACAGCAGAAACAACAACTGCTTTAGTCTCAGAAACATTGACTGCAAGTTCCTCGGTCTTCTCTTCCTGGTTCTCTTCTCCCAGTAAGTTCTCGAAATCAGCATCCCAGCCCAGCTCCTTCACCAGATTCTCCGCAAACACATCACTAGGTTCCATGAAAATCATGTCATCCTCTCTATCCCCCAAACCACCAGCTACCTCTTTGTTCACAAGCACTCTAAGTTGCTTTTTAGGGACCTCATTTGGCAGCGAGGCAAAAGGATAGACTGTCAGCGATGTTCCCGCGGTGATCACAACATAGTCATCTTCGCCTTCATTCAACTCTCTGAGATCCTCTTCCCAGGTGGAGAAGAACTCAACTGGTAGACCTTCACCGAAGAACACAATGTTTGGCTTGATTAGTCCTCCGCACTGACACTTGATCCAGTCCTTTTTCTTCTCATACTCTTTCACCTTTTGCAGGAAAACTCCAGTGTTGTAGGTCTCAAAACAATCCACACAGACACACTTTCCAAAACTTCCATGTGCTTCAATGATCTTATTCTCAGAAATACCAGCAATTGACTCCAAGGTATCAATATTTTGGGTGTAGATTCTTCTTAGCTTCCCCTTATCTTCAAAGAGTTTCATCAAATAATGGAACTTGCTAGGCTTGAATTGACCAGGTGCTAGCTCCCTTGCAAGTGTGTAAAACGGTACGGGATTCTCCTTGTAGTAGTCTATGTCAAACACAGCCTCAGCATAGGGAAGTTCGAGTCGTTGCAAGTTGTGATACAGCCCTGTCTGTGGGGAACGAAAGTCTGGAATCCCGGCACTGGTGGAGATACCTGCACCAACTAGGAAGAGGACTTTCGTAGAAGGCGAGTCAATCAAGTTGGATAGTTTGGACAGTGACATTGCTAAACACAGTTGGCCGTGTCGTCAAACAGCTGGAGGCCAACGCAACTGTTTTTATATATATACAAATCTCAACTTACAAAATCTCCCCTCCTCCCTTATTCTGGTTGGGGAAACAATTGCACCAATACTCCAAACCTAGAAGAAAGGTGTACAAAATCGTTCTACGTTTATCATCGTGAGATCGTCATTCCATCTATCTATAGAATTAGTAATGGATACAAGCGCAAAATGTTTCTTGTTTTTGTTTTTGTTCCAACTTTGAATCATTTCGCCTTGTTTGATAGCCTCAAGATCTTTAATGCAATGAGTTTTCTAAACTGTGTGGGATAAGATGGATCGTAATCCAAATCTTTATCGTCAACACGGAGGCTAGCATTCAACAAGGTAAACACACCACAGTCAAACCCATTCCTCTGCTGTGGACAAGTTGTGACGTGTGTTAGCTCAAATCCTTTACCCAATGCAGGGTGGCCTTGCTTTTCTGCCTCTCCTTCAACGTATTCATTCAACAAGCTCAGAGCACGCTTACTGAAAGAGTTGGACGAAGTGGCCAGTGAGTCGAAATATTCAACCCTTCTCTTTTTAAGATCAATAACTCCAAGAACCCAATGTGAACCATGGACATTGATTGGACAGATAATTTTCTCCAACTTGGTAATATCCTTCTTCGCACGCTTCATCCACTTCTTCACACCGGTATAACCCTTGCCCTCCAAACTTGTGAACATGTATGAATTGAAACAGTGTACTTTATCGGAGTCAAGGGTCTTCAGAAACACTTCTATGATGACATCGTTGAGCCATCTTTTGTCGGCGAGGGTCTTGAAGTCCGCGACAGTGATGTCAATATTGAATGCTGTAATGATCTTTCGATTGTCAGAGGCTTTGCTCTTCCATATGTTTTTCAACTCCTCTTCATCTTCCTTGGAAATAGCAGGTAATGTGGCCTTCTTTCCAGCAAGAGCTGCAAGTTTCTCCTTGTGGGCTTGCTCCCTAGTTAGCTGTCTTTCTCTCAACAGACTTTGGTAAAACAGGGTCTCCCTGGAAATTACTTCCGGTAGAGTGAACTTGAGTTCATATCTAGTTGGTGTGGTATGTTGCACTCTAGTGATCGTGACATCCTCGTTGGTACTGGAAGGCACTGAGGGTCCAAAGTCTTTGCTTAAATCACTTGTGAGTCTTCTGATATCCTCAAGCAGTCTACTACTCTCATTGATAGTCGATCTAGGCGTTGGCGGGGCCGAGTCTCGTGGAGAAGGAGAACGAAAATCATTTTTGAATATGCTTCTTAAGTAGCCTGCCGTTGCGTTGGACTGCTGTTGTGGTTGTTTGTTTCTGTTGATGAACTTTGTCCCATAGTCTTCACCATTCCTGTCATCAGTATTCTTGAATTCCCAATCAATGAGGGATTCGGAGAAGTTGAACTCCATTCTTGTGACATCCAGATCTGGCACTTTAGCGTCGTTGGCAAGTGATTGTTTTAAAGGAGACTCCTTTTCAACAACTTTTCTCTTTTTGGAATCGTCTTCTTTCTCTTGTAAGGATTCCACAGTTTCTTCCTTTGGTCTCTTTGTCTTTGTGAACTTGTTTACACCTTCAAGCACCCCGTTAAAAAGCCACTTTGCTGTTCCAACAACGATGCTCTTCAAACCACTACTGACACTCTCCATCTCTTCACTTGTGGCATCAGGAGTTTCCTTTGGATCTGACCAGGCGTCACTGTTGTTCCCACTTCTCCTTGTACTGTACTTGTAAAAGTCTATTGGCCTGTTCCCATCCCGTAGAGACCTTATTGAGAGCGAGCGACATAGCTGGGGACTGGATTCAATCGTGGCTGAGTTGAGCATCAGATTGGAAGAAAACTCGCTAGTTCGCTGGCCTTTGCGCTTCCTGACTATTATTGGAGTCTGTATACGTGACATTGGAGTCGATTATCGGGTGACGGTTCGAATTTGAAGGCTTTATATTGTTGATTGTAAAGCCTTTGTTTACATTCACAAATGCTCCTCTCAGCTTTTAATTTGAAAGTGAGTGTGTATTCCGACACACAGCACACCTGACATCACGTGTTAATGATTACCCAAAACAACCAGGTTTCCTAGTTCCGAGGACCAACACGAAATGTTTTTCTCCCAATCTTCAACTAGACCAAACGAGGAAGTTCTCTCGCGGTATACACGCTTCAAACAACTACCATTGCTAACAGTTTTGCTCAGATATTTGCAGCTTTTCGTGTCATTTAGACGTGAGTTTAAGATTAACACATTTTGAGCCTACTTTTTGGAGCTCACTAGTGCCGAATATCGTCGCTCACTTTTTACAAGCGGACCCACAGCGGCCTTGAACCTGTTTACTTGAGCTGGTTCCCTATTTGAAGGCTTAACAACATTCTGAGAGATGGATGAATTCGTTTTAAAGAGGGAGCACTCAGACTCTGTTTTATCTCCACAGAATTCCTGTTCATTGGAACCCAGAACGGTCTACACCGCTACCTACTCTGGAGTGAAGGTTCTTGAAATGATGGTGAATGGTGTTTCAGTGATGAGACGTCGTCAGGACTCATCGTTTAATGCCACACAAATACTAAAAGTAGGTGGCCAGGATAAGGCCAAGAGAACCAAGATTTTGGAGAAGGAGATTCACACAGGCGCACACGAGAAAGTACAAGGTGGATACGGCAAGTTCCAAGGTACATGGATTCCATACGATAGAGCAGTTGCGCTTGCCCAGCAGTATGATGTTTACAACGATTTGAAACCATTGTTCTTGTTCAATGCAGCACACGAGACAGGTACTCCAACAAAAGAGCAAGCCGCAGCTCTTGCCAAAAAGAAGGCAACCAACCCATTCCACCAGTCTTTGAGCAGACAACCCTCCAGTTTATCCAGAGGTTTCTCAACATTGACGGATGCCGATGAAACAGAAATCGTTGAGTCTCCAACCAAGAAACAGAAGGTTTCAAACTCTGCCAACACTCCTGTCGAGATCTTTGAACATGACTTGCAAATCGAGAACCCAAATACCCCCTTCACACTCGATCCACTCCCATCCACACCAGTCCTTGCACACTCAAAGGATGCCATCACCCAGATTTTTTTGTCAAAGGATACTGATACACCGGTTTTCCCCACAGATATTTCGTTGGACGTCACAATTGATGAGCTTGGCCACACCGCTCTTCATTGGGCTTCTTCTTTAGCTAGGATCTCTTTGGTACACCAGCTGATTTC
Source organism: Barnettozyma hawaiiensis (assembly GCA_003706665.2). Lineage (NCBI taxonomy): Eukaryota > Fungi > Ascomycota > Saccharomycetes > Phaffomycetales > Phaffomycetaceae > Barnettozyma > Barnettozyma hawaiiensis. The sequence goes on along the minus strand of PPLY02000012.1, from coordinate 23,454 downwards.
CAATGGTGCCGTCAGAATCAGAGGTAACAATGCTGGCGAGTCTCCGCTTGTTCGCTCGGTGCTGGTAACAAACAACTACGATCAGGCGACATTTGACGAACTGTTGAACTTACTATATCCTTGTATACCTTTGCTTGACCATCAGCGCCGCTCAATTTTGCATCATATTGCCCTTACTGCTGGTATCAAGAAGCGCAGTGCTGCATCAAGGTACTACTTGGAGTCTTTGTTGTCATGGATCGTCACAAAGTCAACAACTGTCTCTCGTGGTGCCATTACACTAGGAAAGTTCATGACTGACATTGTCAATTCCCAAGACCGAAACGGTGACACTCCATTGAATATTGCAGCAAGAATTGGCAATAAGGCCATTATGCAGCAATTGCTTGATGTTGGTGCTGATCCATCTATTCCTAATAAAGCAGGCTTGAGACCTATCGATTTTGGAATAAGTTTGCACGGGCTGAGCAACAGCAAACAGGGAGAGGGTAACGGAATCCCCAATGGCGTCAATGGCGGCGGACAGATTAATAATTATGCCTCTGCCTCGGGACAGCTGAGCTCTTCCAAGATCCTTGAATCTATGCACCAGGTTCTCTCTCGCCTCGATACTGATTTCCAATCTGAGATCTCTATTAAACAAGAGAAGATTGATGCTCTCCACCAGAAATTGAGAACGTCTACTGTGACATTATCAAATAACCGTAAGACTCTAGAAAGCCTGAAAACTCTGGAGGTGAGATTAAATGACTTGAAGCAGAAAAAGCTGAACATTGATAAGGCTATTAGTGAAGAGGAGGAGAAATTTCTTCTAGAAACGACAGATCTCGATGCTTTTGGAATGGATGTTGAGTTTGACGCAGATGAACCATTCCGTGTGCTGCCAATCTACGACTACTTTCTTGACCAGATACATGCCAAGCAACAGCAAGCTGCTAACATATCGATCTCGGATACTAATAATGATGATGATGATGATGCTATTATCTTCAATGAGCATGATATCGATGATCTCAACATTGAATACAACAACCAACAGATCAACATATCTTCGCTTCCTCCACCATCTGTCCTCAAAGCAAGAATCAATGCCTACACTGCAAATGAATCACTTCTCCAGTCAGTACTGTCAGGTCTAAAGATGTCCTCAGAACAATTGGAGTCTAAGTTCAGAAGAGTTGTTAGTCTTTGCACTGGGGTGGCTGAGGATCAGATTGACGGGATATTGGATGGGTTGGTTCAGGCAGTTGAAAGTGATCCTGATGAAGTGGATATGTCCCGAGTGGTTGGATTTTTGAGAAAGGTTGAAGAGTGAATAAACTGAAGGGGACAGACACTGCCATTGAGTGGTAGAATTTTGTATTGACAACTCACGCTTCTTTACTGGATTGGATATTTAGTGTAGTTTCCCACACGCTCATCCATTCATTCTGTTTCAAGATGCATAAAAAAAGAATGAGGAAAAAAATATCACAAAAAAGGGCCGGGCAGGGAATTGAACCCTGGACCACTCACATGCTTAGTAGTTTGTAGAACAGTTTACTGCTCTTCGCCCAAAGCGAGTATCATACCACTAGACCACACGGCCATTTATGAACCTCTAAATGATTCATTAGTAATATAGCCTGAGTCTGCTAAAACTGCCACAAACACCATGTATGTATGGGCTCGCTTAAACACCAACTTTATCTTAAAAAGATTACAGAAGCGAGTAGAGAGAGCTACTTGTTATATGTTCTTTTTTTGTGGTTGACAACATGTGTATTCATGGTTTCGTCAAATCTAAAAATCTGTCTCTGCTCTGTTCATCTCTCACGATTAGCCCTTTTACCTTCCTGCTGGAATCCAGCGTCATAGTAACCAAAATCACCATCAGCACCATCTACAACACTCAACACATTGGCAGCGTAGAACAAATTGGCATGCTGTGATTGTTGCAAATACTGTGCCATCACTTGGGATCCATTTGTCGAGTTGTAGTATCTCATCGGTCTGTAGCCATGTTTTCTACTCCCTGGAAGATATTGGTACTGCTGCTGTTGATGATGTGACGAAGAGTAACCGTTGTTCAACGAGTTTCTTGAATGCACCTTTTGCTTAGGGAAAGAATTTGGTTTCGAGTGTTTATCCCTTGAAGAAGACCTTGATTCGTCAGCAGTGGTGATGACCTTCAACGATTCATCATCATCTTCGGTGAAGCAGCTTTGAACTGATTCTTTTCTTCTTGGTGTGGATGAAATGCCAAATGCATCAATCGGTACCTCGTTGAACCCTGCTCCTTCCACCTCTTCTGGATTGTCCAATCCTTCGGTAATGTCCATACTGGATAGGAGCTCGGATGGAACATCGTCAGTTCCTTCATCAACTTCATTGCACTCCTCTTTTCTAACCCTATTTTTATTTTTTCTTTTCTTCTTTTTGGACTTGACCTTTGGAGGATTACCACATCTGTCTTTCCCATAGTTGATCTTGAACTTGGTATACTTATCGTTGAAGAATTTGTGAAACTTTTCTGATTGGTTGCCATTGGCATCTGAAACCAATCTGACGGCATTAGCAATGTTGAAGAAATTCAAAAAGACACACGAATTGTTCTTGAAGTAGTTAATTTGTTCAATATCCCCAAAGTCTTCAAAATCCTTTCTCAACTCCTCCTCACTTGGAAGCTGTACCTCCTCACCAGCACCATCATCAACATGGCCATCACCCTGATCATCACCATGACCGCTATCTTCGTCATCTTCGTCTCTCTTGATTCCAATGTAGACGTTTCTAGAAGCGCCAACAGTGACTGCCAGTGCAATTTTAGTTGGCAATGGGCCTGGGTTTGCACCCCACCCAATCCTGATTCTTTTACCCTGGAGAGTCAATTGGTTCAATTGATAATGGGCAAAGAACTGAGCTGCTGAAGCCGCTTCAATAAAGGTAATAAAACATACCCTCTTTTGTGGGAAGCACTTGATCTGTTGCAGAATACCGCCTCTAACCACGTTGCAAACATCTTCAGCAGTGGTAGTTGGTTCCAAATTTGACAGGCAAATGGTTCTATTGTCAGAGTTTTCAACACCACCTAAGTTTTGGACAACATGCAGAGCTTGATTTTGATGTATAAAGTTGTCCCCAACTCCATAGTAGTTTTGAAATCCCTGTGGTACACCATAAACCCCACCATAGTTATGATGATACAAAGAGGCACCATAGGGATCTGCAATCTCATCAAGCCTGTCTTCCAGGTGTTCGAGCGAATCCTCGTGGTATTCCTCTTCATCCAGCAAGATCAGCTCACCCTTGCCGTTTGTGACAACATTTTGGAATTCATTGTCACTGGTATCCAAGTCTTCCTTTATGTCTTCGTCAACAACAGTCAGAGAGTTGCCATCTTGCACCGAGCATCTATCAGTGCCGTAGAAAATCTTTGAGCTTGACCACATTGGGTTCAAATTCAACTGCTCCACAGTCTTGATGGCAGACGCAATGTTGGTGAAGTGAATGAACGCACACTTCTCTGGGACAGAGGAGTTGTCTAGATCATTTCCCTGCTCTTCCTCTCCCGGATTACATTTGTATTGCATTCCACTGTTGTTGGCCTTCTCGACATAATCAATCTTGTCAATTGTTCCAAACTTTTGAAACTCCTTGAGAATCAAGTCTTGATCAATCACTCTCTCCATGGAACCGATGTTTCCCACATAAACATTTCTTGTTGCCCCGTCATTTTCGATAGCCTGTGCAATGTGTGATATCAACTTCTTGGTTTTGATGAAACTGATTCTCAACGTACGGGACTTAAGCAGTTTCTTGAACTTGTGGGAAAAGATGGAAATGTGCTTGTAGAACTCCAAACATGTCTCGCCCTTCACAAACGCGAGGATGATGGAACTCAAACCATTTGGGCAGGTGCTAGGCAGGAGTCTAATGTTTTCAATAGGTCCAAAACTGACATAGTCCAAAAACTCAGACAGTGTCAATTCAGAACTCACGTTGGTCAAAACGATCGACCTTGTTGGCTTTTTGCTAATCTGGATATTGTTGGTGCTGTTGTTCACATTCAGCAGTGTGCTTTTGTAAATGAGATTGAGATTAGCTGATCTTGACGAGTTGCTAGAGTTATACAAAGGATGCGATGACACAGAGGTTGAATCGACACGGCCTTGGTTATCCTTGCAATCGCCAACTTCAGAGTGTTCATCTCCAAAGCTCGAAGTGCTCGAAGTGGATTCTGTAGCCAGTGGAAGGGAGGATGATGGCTTGACATTCACCTTGGAAGGCGTCTCCAGAAACTGGTGTTGATCCTGTTCGTGTTGTTCATGGTGGTAGTGTTGGTCGAAACGCCTCTGTCTCCTCGGTGGAGCTGTGAGCTTAGGGACAGGGGGTCCAACAAAGTAGCCCTGTGGGTAGCCCCCCATTCCGTAGTTCGACGTGTTAGGTCTGCCAAAGGGCGAGTTGAGCGGCGGTGTAGGGACCTGGATATATGGCGAGCTGACCAGAAGTTGGCGTGGAAGCAAGGATGAGCCATATGCCATGTCAAATGGAGATTGGGGAGCAGTACTGGTGTACTGCTCCTGTTGATGCTGCGGACCCTTGTAGATGGAAGGGAACTTCTGGTAAGGCAACATGTATATATAGATAGAGAGGAGCTGCTTCAGTTTATAAGAGTAACCTTTTTTTTTTTAGCTTTTTTTTTCCCTATGATTGTTGGGTTGGTTGGTTCGGTTGTTAATATTATGGATGGGACTCAACTGACTTCGGTCCCCCTCGTCCCCTTGCTGGACTGGCCGGGCGATAAAAGAATTAAAGAACAAAAAAAACAAAAAAAACAGACACAAAAACAAAAACCCCACTGATACAAGCGAGTGGTTGGGTCGGGTGTACTTTTGGAAGTGAAGTGAAGGGCTTTTGGTAAGATCAAGCCAGTGAAGATTGAACTTGCTACCAGTACTCTTTGCTCCTTCGCTAGTAGAGAATTAAAAATTGAAAATTGGAATTAAAAATAAAATAAAGTGGTGTGAACTTGAACTTTGGTTTTTTGCTGCTTTTTTTTCTCTATTTCAAGGTGGGCGGCGGGTTAACATGAAACTTTGTCACGAAATTTTCGCGACCTGAAAGGACACAGTGGACAAAAGTTTAAAGGGAGCAGGAAAAAGGAAAAAAAAAAAAAAAAAAGAGCGAAAAAGAAATCCTGGAATTTGGTGTTATATTTAAAGGTTTAAAGTTTTCAGCCGGCAATAGTAACCATGGCAACTCCAGCCATTTGGACAGGGACCCTACGTTTCAGTACAGAAAAGATGCATTTGCGCGCGCGTTGGTCCGCCCTTTCTCAATTTTGTCAAGTCTGGCTATTTTGCCAATCAAAGAGCGAGTTAGCCCCCATCTCCTCGTCTCGATCCTCCATTTTTACTAATGGCGTCGTTGCCTGATTGTGGTTTGGAGGTGGTGGTAGACTTGTGCCGTTGTTGTTATTTCTAGAAGTGCTGAAATCCATACTGCTGTCATTCAACCACGGGGCTAAACCAAGCGAACCATCTGCACCAAAGTCAAGCTCAATATCGTTGAAAGTGGTTGGGATGTTGTAATTGAGCAAATCTAGATCTATTTCGTTGAAATCAAGGCGTCCTACCACTCCTACTGCGGATTGTGGTGTCTGCTGCTGCTGCTGCTGCTGATGTTGCTGTTGCTGTTGTTGCTGCCCATCAAATCCATTCCCACTGAAAACAGGGCTTGGCTTCATTTGGTTAGATGCATGAGGCGGTGGTGAAGTAGTCATAGCCACTGATTGAGATCTCTGTCTGGATGAGTGTGATGGGATACGCTTGTTGTTTATATGGTCATGAGGCAAAATTGGTGGTACGCTGTCAAGGTGAGACAACATTTGAGACAGTTCATCATTGTTGGTCGAGTGCGCCACTGTGCAACCATTCAAGGAAGAGGACGAGTTTGTGGGCTGATGTGACAATGGTGATGCTGTGAATGCCTTGTTTGTGTTAGGTTTCTTCTTCTTGTCAGAGTTGGTTCTCTTCACTGGAGCCGCCACCACATCCACAGAACTTTTGGCTGGCGAAAGAATACACTCAATAGCAGTCTCTAATAACTTCTGACATCTGATGGAAATGTTACCCGGAATATATCCATTGTCATCATTGTTCTCCTCATTCAAAAACTTCAGGTTCTCTTGCTTCAACTCATCCACAATCTGTGTCAGCAAACTCTTGGACTCTTGGAATAAGGATCCCCCCTTGGTATATTCCAAAGAACCTTTAGCACTCAACAAAGCCAATCTGATCTTGAATCTGATAATGTTAATTGGAATTGGTAAATAGTAAGAGTCATTGGAGTAAAAATCAGACAAGTTATTCAGTAAAGCAATGGTGCACTGTTGGATTGCGATGTTCGAAGATCCATATCTCTTGATGCCTTCATCATTGTTCACTTCATTAGCGATCAGGGGCAAGTGGATCAAAATCTTGGCACTATAGTACAGCATAATCAACGTCTTTCTCTTGGTATCCAGATGATTATTGGAGTGTCTCAAGGAAACACCATTCACATCCATCTCAAATCTCAAGTTCTGTGGGAGATTTCTTCTCCAGGAATCCAACAGGTTCTCATGGATCAAGATCAATTCATAGATGGATTCATAATCATTCCCATTCAATCCATACTTGTGCCTTTTGAAAATATTGTCCAAAATGTTACCCATAATCTTGGAGAATCTCATAACGGCCAAAGAAAAGTTCAGAACTTTTCCCACTAGTGAAATCTTGGAATCATTAACAATGATGAAGTTGATTTCATTGTCGTCGTCATCGTCGTCATTACTGAAGGGCAGGGCACATTCAATCTCATAGTCCTTCAAGAGTCTAGGAACACCCAGTTGCAGAGAGGCAAATGTATCCAGTGAATAGATGCACCAAAACAAGATTCTTCTCTCTGCTTGCAACTTGGTGGATACAATGGAACCATTAGAACTCAAGACAGCAGAAGGACAACGGTGCAATCTCAACTGTTGCGCCATTGTAATAACACGTCCTCTTAGAGCATAGGCAGTCACAACGTCACCAATATTCAAGCAGTAGAATAAAGACAATGACATAATCTGTAATGACTGAATACAACACTGCTGGGCAATTGATGAGTTGATCAACTCATGAATCAAGTTGTCATAGTAATGAATCAAATATTTGAACTCAGGGACATTCATGAAGTTCGAGCACGATGGATTGTTCTTCGTGGATAATAACGATAACTGAAGAATCAAGACCAAGATGAAACCAAACTTCTCCTTTTGAAACATTGAATTGTTCAAGAACTTCAACTCAAGAGACTTGGAAAACTCAAGATAGTTCTTTGAGAAATCAATTTTCTCCAAGATGGGTAAGAATGAGTTCCAATCCTGAAAGTATACAGTTATTAACTGATCCATTTGGATCTTGGATGGGAATTTCAGACTGCTAAAGAAAAGGTTCGATTCTGGCTTGGAAATGCTCTTGAAATTTATATTAGCAAAGCTGACTTCATTTTGCACATCTTTTCTAGAGATTTTGGGGATTTCCTTGAGCGAGGCAATGGTTTGAGCTGTCAAGACACTTGGCTTAGACGTGTAACCGTGAACTTGTCCAATCTTGGACAACAATGAAGGGATGAACAATGTTTCTTCAGTCGATCTTGGGATCGACATTGACACAAGGGTAGCCAGTTGGGTCTTGTTGTTCATCACGCTGGTCTTCATATTGGCAATGGCAAGTGCTGCTTGCAAGCCAGGTGCTTGATTCTGCTCAAATGAGATTTCATTACCATGTTTGCTGTTATTGTTATTGCTATTGCTGGTGTTTGTGTGGCTTTTGCTGTTGTTGATGCTGCTGCTGCTATTGATGTTGCCGTTGGTGTTGTTGATGCAGCAGCTGTTGTTATCATTATTACTATTATTATTACTATTGAAGTTGAATCTGTTGCTGTTTCCATTGAAGAAACTACTCTCCAGACTGTGGCTATGGATTGAGGACAGGATGGACTCCTCATCGGTTAAATCGCCAGTGTCCAGATCCACAGAACCTGCAATAGAAACTGGGCGCTCGGCAACAGAATGAGGGTAGTTGGAACAGCACCCTGGTTTAGACTGGTGGGGCTGGGTTTTAGGATCGTGGTCAATATAGTCACTAAGGATGGAGTTCATAGGTGCTTTGTGGTGATCAGACTTATTAAGCAGGGATAAATTCGATGAACTGAGCGGTTTGATATTATTGCTTCTGTTGATCAGCTCCATTTGCTCATCTCTTAGATCAAGCAACGCAAGTAGTCGTTTGTTTTCAGTCTCAAGTTCTCTCACACGCTCCTCTAGGGTCTCAGTATAACCTCTAGGGAACGCCCTTCTGGAGAGCTTGTCGCTGATTTTGCATTCAAACCCCACGGAGGCGCACTGTGAACATTGAGGTCTCTTGCCATCACAACGGGTTTTTTTCAAACGACAGCGGTCACACGCCTGCGCCACACGCTCTATCTGTGAGCCTGGCTGCTTGATAACCTTAGTACGGGGTTCTTTCACCATGGCTTTGTACGATGTAGCTATGTGTGTATCGGTCGGGTCGGGTCAACTGGTGGTTGACTTGTTTATACTATTATATTATATTATTGTCGGGATAATCTGGAGAAGAGAGGGAAAAAAAAAAAGAGAACGAGTCACATTCGCCGCGCCTAGTCACTTGACTGAGAAGGCTTTAAACTCCGGGGTAAAACCGGCCGCAGCCGGTTTAAAAGAAAAAAGTTTTTCTTCCTCCTCGTTTTTTTTTCACGGCTGAAGCTTTTTAACCGGCGGCCAGCAGTGCTCGGTCGGGGTCTGTAATTTATCCGTGGGGATCAAATCCAAAACCCAATGTCACGTGCAGCAGGAATGAACACGTGATATATCTGAACTGGGCCTGGTGGCTGCCTGGCTGCCTGGCCACCCCCAGCATAACTAGAAAATTTGACATTATCCGCATATTTACCGCATATGTAACTACAGCTACACATTGGAAAATACAAACACAGAAATCAAAATGTCTGTCGCCCAGGCATCACATCCATCCCACACTCCCACGTTTTTTTATATTTGGAGCTTTTGCTACGTTGAAAGTCTAGGGCTGGTGTAAATTTAATATAGACCTCTGTACATCATCGCAGGAATTTATGTTTGTCTTTGTAGATATGTGATATCTGTTTGTTTGTGTTTATCTAACTCAACATTTTAGCTTGTTTGCTTGTGTGCCCGCACCATAACTGCCCTCTGAATCTAGAAATTACCCGATTGGGGCAATGAATCTAGTTAGGCGCAACAAAATGCATAAACATGCAGCTGATGTAAACAAAGAAACCAAAAAAGGATCTACAAGTTGCCAGGACAACATTCATTGAAAGATGAATAACAAGGGAATAATGCTAGCAGAAAGAAAAAGCAAAAGAGCGGATCGGTAAAGAAGACCTCTTAGCTGACACTGAGCTACTTATTTCCCGAAATAGCGTCTTTGTTCACACTGAAATTTGAGCTTGTAGACACTTGCCAACAATGCAACTAAAAAACAAAAAACATCTCGATTAGATCTTAGGGCAAAAAAACAAAAAAAAAAAACGGTCAACAACCAAAAAAAAAACAACAACTAATAGCACAACACATTTTTTTTTTGCTTTCCCTCTTCCTTCTTTCCCTAATCAACACTTCCCAAGTAACATCCAAAACATTTCAGGAGGAGAAAGGGGGAAGTCGAGAACCTCTTTAAAGCAATTCTATCTCCTACCAATTGGTTTTTATTGCATTGTTTGTATTCATCCGCGTTTTCCATTCATTCGTTTTCTTCTCATATTAGCAAACACCAAAATATCAATACCATCATACTCAGAGAGCTTAAGCATTCACGCATGGTCCGATCTTTACTTACGTACCTGGCTGCATTGGCCTCCGTGCTTCCTGCTACCCAGGCTATCTTTCCAGTTGAGGGTGACCGCTACCTAAGCCAGCAAGGCACCTACAAGGTTCTCGACGCCGACCAGGACTATCAACAAGAGGCAGCAGCATCATCATCATCATCACACTCTACCACGACCTCACTGAAGCACACTGTCTCTCCATTATTCAATTCTTCATCGCATGGCAATGAGACCGTGCTGAATCTGATTCCAGGGATCTCGGTCCTGCAGACCGACCTCAACAACGAGTGCTACTTTGTCGATACTATCATCGGCCAGGACTCCTTCCCGCTAATACTGGACACAGGCTCAGCCTACCTCTGGGTGTATGGAGAAGATTGCGAAGATGAAGCCTGTCTGAGTAACAAAGTGTACTCTGGTCCAGCATCAGCATCTTCCACTGTCTCTACATTGTCATCTGATACGGCTACATCCACCTTCGCTCTGGCGTACGTGACGGGCTCAGCCATTGGACAAGTTGTTGAAGACAACATCATTGTCAACAAACTGGCCACCACTGAGAAGTTCAAGTTTGGTAAGGCGGAGACTGTTCCAGCGTTTTTCGGAAAGTACCCGGTCTCTGGTGTTTTTGGCCTTCCATCAAACGACTCTTCGTCCATCAAGAGTATCATTTCGGCACTTTATGACTCGCATGCTATTTCAGTAAAGCGGTTCTCCATCAGCATTGGCCAGATCAATCCCAAGGATGATTATCCAAATGCGGGAATCTTTGCCATTGGCGAGCCTATTAAAGAGCTTTACGTTGGTGATATTCACAATGTGCCATTGATTCAGAATCCCTCCAGTTACTGGGTGATTTGTATTGGCTCAGTGAAGGTTGGCGATGCGCCAGTCACGTTCACAATCGCACGGGAAACCGGTAATGCTAACTCTACAATTGCCAGAAGTGCCATAGTTGACAGTGGAACCACTGTGCTGGCTTTACCCAAACAAGATGCCATCGACCTACACGTTTATTTCGAGAACTCCATCACTGATGGAACAAACTTTGCCATCTTGTGCAACTCGACACAGCAGATTTTCCTCGAACTGAATGGGAAGTTTTACGGAATTGGTCCCGAGATGTATTTGGGACCGGCGTACTCCCAAGGAATGGGTTATGACGGATACTGCGTCTCCAATATTCAAGGTGTAAACTCCGATCTGTGGATTCTGGGTGCAGTGTTCCTAAAGACCGTCTATGCGGACTTCAATGTCGAGAGTCAGGAGATCGGTTTCGCCCAAAGAAACAGCAATGTGATACTGGCATCGACATCGACATCATCATCGGCAACAGCAACTGCTAGTACCAACACAACTGCGACATCAACAGATGTACAGTCATCAACACATGCGAACAGTGCTCACTCACATCTAAATGCAGCGAGGGTTTCATTGTTTGACATCATCTCCTCCATTGTTGCTGTGATGCTTTTGTGATTGCTACGCTTTGTTCTTTAGTTCTTGTTTTGTTGTATTCTCTTCTATTTTATTGTATTTTGTTTTGTTAGTTAGTTAATTGGTTCTTTGTCATTTTAAATATTCAGGCTTTGTAGATGTGGTGATAATCCTGTTGTATGTATTCACCCTCCTCCAGCTATTGCTTGGTATACACACATATATACGCTACTGAGAGGTTATTCCTCTCTTTTTAAACAGAATTGCCTCGCTGACGTCTCCTAACTCTCTCTTTTCTAGCAATTTCCTTCAAGTCATCTTCACTTGGTTCGTACATGTGCCAGATCGTGTAATGAGGAAGCCCACCAACCCGGAATCCCATCTTCTTTGCCATCTTACCGAAAGCCTCTGTCTCTGCATGGTTCAGGAACGTGAACGCTGGGAAATGTGCACCATGTCTGAACACTTTAGCCTTAGCGAGGATAGAGACACCACCAACACCGTCCAGATCAACAACTTCTTCTGGGCTGCCGTTGACGTCTCTGATATAAGCCAGATGCACTCTCCATGTTGGGTATTCCTGATATCCTTCTACAATCACATCGTCTTCCTCTGAGTTTTTAGCCAGTTCCAAACCAGCATCAGATTCAATCCACGAATTTAAGTCGTATGGCTGCTCATTTCCCAAGAAGGTAGGCAGTGGTCTCCACACATTAGGAATCATAACATCGTAGTCAAACTTCATCAGATCCTGGATGATCTCACCAGGCATCAGCTCAATGTCCACGTCTCTCCAGTATACCCACGAGTGGTATGGCTTCAACGCATTCGCAGTCAACCAGTTTCTTGCCCGGCCCATAAGTTTGCGTCTGATACCTTGAACCTTGACATCATGTCTATCAGAGAAGCCCTGGCCAATCACTTGGCCAAAGTCCTTCTTGAATATCTGAACACTTCTGAACGGCTGGTCGTAGTCCTTGTGATAAGGCGGACTGAATGCGCCCTTGAGACGTTCAATGTAATCAGGGTCCATGTAATTCAGATGGAGGTCTGACGTGCCCTTCATCTTCACCTGCTGCTGCTGCTCCTTTTTCTCATCGTCTTCAGCAAATGACACGGAAAGGTTCCCATTCTGGAGCGCAACAGAGTAGTCAAACAGTGCCTCGAGAGTATTGTCGTCCTTTGAACAATCACTCACCAGGAATGCAATATCAATGAGGTGATGTGGATAGGTGAGATTCATCAGATGCTTGAACATGAGTGAGAGCACTGGCTCTGCGTTCCTCAACGGGATCAACAACAGTAGCTCGTCGCCGTCAATCGCACCGTTCTTGGACCCTGTGAAGTCATTGAGGTCATAGTAATCCACAGAACTGTGATACAGAGCCTCAGACTCCTGCTGGAACTTCTCCCATTCCGAACTTCCCTCCACAACATTACCCTTATTGTCAATCAGCCATTTTTGCACACCTTCGTCGTACTTCTTGAGCTCCTGGAGGTCCACAACTCCCTTGTTATTGTTGTACGAGAACTGTTCCTCCTGGACATAGTCTGAGTTCGAGCCTGGATTATTCGATCCCCCCGATCCGGACACAGAGAGCCACCTTATGAGAAGCCATAACGTGAGAAGAGCACCTGCACCGTACGCGGCGAACTTTACTTGTCTTACTTTCGAGCTTGGTCTTCGTGGCTTGAAGTCTGTTGATCTTTAGTAACACGGTGTTTGTTAGTAAGAAGAAACAAGAGCTAATAGAATCTTTGCACACACTTACATTGGCAAATCGCTCTTTTTGTGATAGGAGTTGTGTCTGGCACCTCTAAACATCAGTGGCAGAGTGTTTTACCTTTCGGCTTTGCTTTCAGTGTATATAAAAAAAATTAAAATTGGTTGTTGTTCGAAGTAGAAAGCTATGTGTTGATTTTTTTTTTTTTTTCCTTATTAACTTACATGGACTTTAGCTTGCTTCAACAAGGCCGGTCTCTTCAGGACGGAACCACAGTTCTCTGAGCACACTCCAGACGTCTTTAGCCAGCGCATCTGCTCGGTTCTCGGACCCTGCTTTGGCTTCAACGTACACCTTCAGCTTTGGTTCAGTACCTGACCCCCTCATTGTGAATCTAATCACCTCGCCTTGTTCACCAGTGCCGAGCTTCACAGTAATCATCTGTGAAGAAGGGTCCACTGGCAGCGTTGGGATATTGTCCAGGGTGTCTGATTGGTACCCAATTGTCAGATCCCTCCAATACATAACGTTGTAGAACCCAATGGTTGAAGGATAAGGGTCAGATCCAGCCGATGCTGTTGATGATCTGATCTGGTTGAAGATGCTAGCAGTAAGGGACATGTCCGGGACAGTATAGTATGAGTTGAATTCCTTGAAGTAGCCGTATCTCATGAACCCGTCCTTCAGCACATCGAGAGCATTTGTGCCCTTGGTTTTCCAATCTTGAGCCATTTGCAAAAACACAAGTGCGGCAGAGATACCGTCCTTATCATGGATACCTTCAAACATGTATCCAATGGCCTCCTCAAACCCAAAGGGAACGCTGTATCCCTTTTCTTCCAGCTCAATCGCTTTATTACCGATCCATTTGAAACCAGTCAGTGTGTCGGCGTAGCCCAGCCCCAAACTCGTCGCCATTGATTCGATCATCTGCGACGACACAGTCGAGTTGACCAGATATACGCGTTGTGAGGATCCCTGCAGAGTACTGTAGACGTAATTGGCAAACAGGAATCCAAGCTCGTTGCCTGTTAGTTGTCGCCATTGGCCCTCCCTTGTTTTAACAGACGCGGTGAACCTGTCTGCATCTGGGTCATTGGCCAGCACCAGATCAACCCCCAATTCATCAGCCAGCTGCTGTGCTCTATCCAAGGCCCCCTTTTCCTCAGGGTTAGGGAATTTGACAGTCGGGAACAGAGGGTCCGGCTCACTTTGCTCGGTCACAGTCACTACACCATCTTCCTTCAACCCCAAAAAGTACACTGCTTTCCGGAAAACCTCTAGGCCAACGCCGTGCATCGGTGTATAGACAAACTGCAAGTCTGTCACTGGCGGGGACTTGATCAATGTAGAGTTCAAGTGGAGGAGGTACGCCGTGATAATTTCCTCCTTAACGTATTTAAGTCTCTTGCTGTTCAGTCCTTCAAACATCACTCTCTCAGTTTCGTACCCGTTTTCAACAGGTGCCAGGTTCTGTAGAATGGATTCAGCGATACCATGGTCGTGTGGCGGAATGATCTGGCATCCATTGCCCCAGTACACCTTGTACCCATTGTCAGCGCTTGGGTTGTGGCTCGCTGTTATCATTACGCCACAAGAAGCCTTCAAATAGTCGACTGCAAAGGGGACAAGTGGCGTCGGCACCAAGTCACCCACCGATTCATCCAAACTTTGCAGAGCGTAGACGGTGTATCCCTTCAATAAGAAGGCAGTCATGGTGATCTCAGCAAACTCTCTCGAGTTCAACCTATGGTCGTGACCGACAACAACAGTCCGCTTCTTCTGAGGGTCCAATGTATGTGTGCGCACATAGTCCGCCAGTCCCTGAGACGCCTGCATCACGGTTACATTGTTCATTCTGCTGAAGCCCGCCTCCATCCGGGCGCGCAGGCCAGCTGTGCCGAACACGATCCTGTTTCTGAGGCGCTTCTCCAGCTCTCCATACTGCTGAGTCGCGTGGAGATCGATGATCTCTTGACGGGTAATTGGATTGGCATCGATACTGAGCCACTGGGCCACTAATTCGTCAATAGAGGAAGACATCTCTCTCTCTCTATTTTAATGGTGTTGTCTGATTGTTTTTGTTTTTGTTTTTGTTTGTGCAAGCCTCAAATCGGCTCGAAAAGGGTATAGACTACAAAGCTTTCTGAATTCATAATGAATTCAGAAGGTTTTACGAATTGGATATCTCAGGGAGCCATGCCGTTGCATCACCGTATACTGCTGACTGCATCATGGTGGTCGGTCGGTATGGTGCTGAGGTTCGGTCCTTTAAGGCCTTATTACCAAACCTGGGATTTTAGCCGATTATATAAGCCTTTCTCTTTGTATAATGTCCCCAATAGGAAATTGCCCAGTTTAGGAAAGACCAACAATCTGCCTATGCCTATTCGTCTGGATAAACTACTTAGATACCATTGTTACTCCATTGTTGTTCACAGTTCACAGTGATATTGTGAAGAGATTGAGTTCCCTCAATGTGATACAAGTAAAGAGCCCCTATGTCGATGGATCCACACACAAAAGCTGATTCCAGGCCAGCTGCAGAAGATCCTTGCATACAAACTCAATAAGGAAAAGAAATCGATCATTCAACGGGTGGACAGCCGGTGTGGCTGCTTCTCTGAGTGAGTCGCTTCACACCACCACCGACCCACCAATATGCACACATTCTCATATAAGAACGTATTATTCAAAAAATGTGGGGCCAATGAATCATCCTGATCGTTGCCAGATATCAAAACCAAACAACATACAATGGAGGGAACGAACAGTCAGGGAGTGTTGGAACTCTGGCCCGTATGATGTTATGTGTACATTCATGAGCGCAGATAACATTGTGCGAATGCACACCGGATACACTGTATCTCCCGTTGCAATGATATTTTAGAGACAGACATCTTTTAGAGACAAGGGGGGAAGAGAACAGGTCTTCCGTGCGGTTGAATCTACTTGCTGGCAGAAAAATTAAGTTGAGACAAAAACACTCGTCTAAAAAGACATGTTTGGAGGTACTTTTGCGTCGTCTTTGAAAGATGTGTACTTCTGTTGCATTGTATGTATACACACCATCAGTGGACCTCTCTAAGCGCAGGGGATTTGGAGAAATTGAGGGAGATATTCTTAAAAGGGTGAGCAATTTAACAAACAGATCAAAGAAGAGTTTATACACATTACCTGAGGAGGCTCTAAAGGTTAAATGAGCACCGGTTTGCTTTGCCATTTTGTAGAGTTTTGAGGCGTGTTTAGGCCTTTACTTCCTCGTTACAAATGTACATCAGGTGGCAGTGATAGGTGTTAACTAGTAAGCTCAATAATCCCAGTCTCGCTTTAATCAGTCAAAGATGCATAAGTGAGACGGGGAATGGTGCCGTCATCAGGAGTACAGAAAAGTAAAGCAGTGGAATTGCGCTGGCCCTGGATGGGTGTTCAAATCTCAGGGACAGAGTTGCGTGCCAGGAGGAATGAAGAGAAGGGGCCAGCTGCATATGATACTTTGGATGTGCAATACAATGGACCCACTGATTGGTACAGAGCTTAATTCATTCACGAGAGTGGAGAGGTTTCTAAAGAGTTCAGAACTCCTATACAATAAGAGACACAAGTGCGCGATGTCTGTCGCATGTTAATGTGCATTATGCAGCACAGTGCATGAGAGGGGTTGTGTATTATAAGCCCTTCTTATTGTCCCGTCCCCGTGTCCTTTGATTCTTACCTATATAGTAGCCGTTCTTGTGTGAGTGATCTATATATGGCTTGGCCTGCCGATAAGAGGAGGTGTTCGGGATTTAAATATATGATCAACAAAGCGATCGACAGCGCAATACAGTGAGTGCTCTTGACGGTTTTTATTATCAATATAGCCGGTAGAGAGTAGGAGGGGGGGGGGGGGGGGTTTTGGAGGATTCTTTGGTACTGCTGTATTGTCTCGTGTGCATAGTGGGGCCGTGGCCTAGTCCACACGCTGCTTTCGGCGTATCAAGATCCTTCGCAAGGCAGAGTAGGAGGAGAGGGGAGAAAGGGTGTACTGCTTAGGGATGAACTCCATGCGGCGGTCATGAACTGCATACTGTAGTTAGGCGAGTGGTGGGGCGTGAATGCTGTACCGAAACACAAGAAAGCTTAAATTGAATTGTGAGTTTAGGAACGACGATAACTAAGAATTAAAAACACCAGCTGTTGCTGCCCAATTTTGTTGCAGCAGTTGTCACAGTTACAGCGAGTCGCAACAAAGTCCGAGGTTCAATAATTAAAACAACAGCAAAATATCGCCAATGTCTAAGTAGCACAGAACCAAACTTGTTCACAAGACAGGGCTGGTAGGTTCAGACCAGAACCTGTCCTCTAGGAATGAGAAACAGACGACGACGACAATAGATCCAAAAAAGAATCCCAAAAAATACCAAAACAGGGTGAGACAGCATAAGGATACTAGCCGGTAACAATGGCAACAAAAATAACAGCAGACAAGAGGGATTTACAACATATGTTTATAGAATGCAGCCATACACAACATACGCCAGCGCAGTCACGATCTACTCTCTCTCACCAACCGAAATAGGCAATAAAAGTCCTCGTCGTCGCATTACATAATTTTTTATTTTCCGGGTGTCTCGAGCCGCCGCCACCCGCCTTACTTCTATCTGCATGGTAGTGTCCAGATCGTTTCTAGTCACAATAGCCTCTTGTCTTTTGGTCTCGGTTCGCAGTTTACGAACAGGACTGAGGGATCAAAGATGAACAAAAAAACTAGCAGCAGGTTACGGACAAACTTTATGTTGTGTGGGGACGACTCCAATTCATCATTCAGCATACGCATGCGCAGAGCTGCATACAGAACTTTGTAC
Organism: Barnettozyma hawaiiensis; assembly: GCA_003706665.2. Lineage (NCBI taxonomy): Eukaryota > Fungi > Ascomycota > Saccharomycetes > Phaffomycetales > Phaffomycetaceae > Barnettozyma > Barnettozyma hawaiiensis. The sequence goes on along the minus strand of PPLY02000012.1, from coordinate 5,549 downwards.
AGATCCATAAGGAAGTGAGAGAGAGAAACAGCATGAAATATGGTGGCTTGTGCTGGTGCAATCTAACAGTAGTCTGTCACCTCCTCTGGTTCTCTAATCCCTAGGGTGATACCAAGATCGTAAATTTTGAAAGCAAAAGACTGTGAATTACTGTGCGCGCATGGTGGTGCTGCTGCTGCTGCCGGTGCTGTGTGAAGTGCAGACAGTCCAAGTCTTTTTCTTTTGTGTAGGCACACCTGAGATATGGTTTAGTCTAGACTCTTATTCTTATTACAATGCTATCTATTATCTATGGACCTAAATTGTACTGTAGGATTCAGGGTTCCCTGGGACACTGGATTGGATCCCATATGAGAGATGATTGCTTTTCCTTGATATTATGGTACGAGCATGTCTTTTTAACAAAAAGACATGCCCCCATTGCTTTCAACTATCCTTTTTATCGTGCACTATAATGTATGTGTATGCGCATGTGCGTGTCGATCTTCATATCTCCCACATTCACCATCCTTGGAGGCGGTAGGTGGAAGTTCTTCTTCCCCTGCTGATAATGAATGTTTTCATTCCCTTTCTTTTTTTTTGTTTTGGCTTTTGCTTTTCCCGCATTTATATGTAGTTTCATGCAACTTTAAGCGCACCAGAATAAGACGTTGGACAGATCAGGCACCATATGCAGTCTTTTTTTTTTTTTAATTAATATTTTGTTTTAGTTGCTTTTAGAAGGAAGAAGAAGAACAAGAAGAAGAAGTGAAGATTGGGATTTATATATTTCCAAAACAAATTCAAAATCCAAAAACTCCAACAGCTGGTTTCTCGTCCTCATCCTGTGATCTGACAATGGTTGACGTTATGACCAAACAACCTGTCAAGCTTCCACCTATCAGGGAGCTCGCAGTCAAGTTCCCAGCAGGATATACTTACTTCCCCTCAATAGTCGCACCGCTTGTATCAGGCAACGAGTCATCTATGTCACCGTCATCTACACCAAGACATAGCATAGTCAACAACATCATTGCCCTTCCATTGCAATTACAGCAACAGCAACAACCTGCAGTTCAGCAGCAGGTTCTACTGCCAATGCACTTACGTCTGCAAACTCGCCATCACTCCTCAGAAGGGTCTTTTCTACCTTCAGTACTCCCTCTACATGAACCACTATCTTCTTCTTCAATCAGTTTACCAGTAGTGCAACAACACACCACACAAGGTGTGGCTTATGTCACATCGCCTATACAACTACAATCACTTCTACCACCGCAACCATCACTGCAACCGCAACCATTACAGCAACCGCAACTGCAACCACAGCTATCATCATCTTCTTCTTCATCCTCATCCTCATCCTCATCCTCCTCCTCATCACAATCACAACTGTACCAAATACCAAACAACATCATAACCACACACATCATCCCAAAAAAGAAGCGTCCTAGACGCAAGGCAAACGAAATGGTTCGCCTATACCCTTGTAACTATCCCTCTTGTCGAAATTCATACGGCACTCTCAATCATCTTAATGCCCACATCACTTTCAAACGGCATGGCCCGAAACGTAAGCCAGAAGAGTTTCGACAAATCAGGGAGTTGTACAAGCTCAAGAAAAAGATGGGCGAGGTTCATGACGGGATTGATGTGAAGGAGATTGAAGAGAAAGTGCTGGGGAGGACATCATCATCATCATCATCATCATCGTCTGACGAACGTCACATGGTAAAGATGGAAATGTTGGCTGATATAAGCGGAACTATGCCTCGTCCAGGTCAAGAAGAAGAAAGCGGATGACTGATGGTGACGATTAGGTGTTACTAGTCCTCTTTCCCTCAATAGAGAGCTGCAAGAACATGGATACATACAATTTAACGAACTAATGAAATGGAGCGAGGAAAAAAAGATACATGTAGAGGTGAGAATTGCGAAATATCAGGACAACCCATCGAACTGTCTCAAACGGATTGGAACTCTCAAACAGGCAGTCTCCCCATTCTTGAACTTGAAATCAACCTGAATAAAGTAATTTCTCGACAACACACAAGTCTGGAAGTTTGGAATCAATGTCTCGCGGATTTTATCTTTGAACTCCAGGTTCAGTTCTAGATCTTGAGTATACGAGCCATCCTCAGTGCTTCTTATCCACTCACCTTTAGTTAAATCATGATTGAACACTGGCAACAGGAATGAATCATTCTTCATGTTGGCCATGGCTTTGATGTCAGCAATGATGTCACTTGCTATGTACCTTTTCAACTCCACGCTTTGCTTCTCAAATTGCCATTCCAAATCAGACAACTTTGATTGATAAACAATGAAATCTTTTGTCAAATCACTGAACAGATGTGGCTGACAGACATCTGCAGAGAGTTTGATTGGAATAGAGCCACTAGAATATACATTCAGCACGATCAATTTCGTAGAGACAGAACTGATGGCAGGTAAATTATTATCGGGTGATACAAAGTTGTCAGAAGGCTTGAATTTGAGCTGGATGTGTATGTCAGCCAGCTTCTTTTTCTCATTGGTGGACAGCACGTTTTTCATACCTTCCAAATTTTCAAATCCATGACTCGTTAGCTTCGACACCTGATTGATCTTTCTGATTAATGAGGGGGAGATGTAGGGCAGACCATCTTTTGGCAAATGTGTTGTGATGGAGAGGAACCCACTGGCAGATACTGGGGGTGTCGTTGTACTGCTGCGACCTCCCGCTCCTTTGAATCTGGATAGCAGACCTCTGGATTGATCAGATTGGATGTATTTCAACCCGATTTCAATCTTAGAGAAATCTGGAGACGCATACGTGTCATTTCTCAGAGGAAAATTGTTTGCAGAGTTGTTGTCATCTGATGAGTCAGTCAAGGAACCTATTCTCAGTTGTTCCAGCTTTATCTGATTATCCATCAACTCAACCTCATCTTCCTTACCGTCTTGCAACAGTTTTAACGATCTCTCTGCTGTCTTAAAACTGTGCTCGACAAGTCTTTTCAATGACTCAATAGACTTTTTGGAGGAGAAAAGAGAAACACCAAACCCGAAAGGGATGAATCTCAGTGCGTACTCGCACTCTTTAATGACAACAAGCTTCTTCATTCGACTTCCTGCTGCTCCTTGAATGTTGGTTCTCAACCCACATAGTGTTCCATTGATACTATAGTTAATACTCAGTTCCCTTCCTGAAAGATCCTTAGTTAAAATTGGAGATCCTATCTTGTCCAAGTGTCCAAAGTTCAAGGTTGGATTAATTTCGATTTGTGAGTACTTCCCTTTCTTCTTGAGGATATTTACACCAAAACTTGGTGGAAGTAAAGTGTGGAGTTCTTGTTGATGACGACACGTTGTGTCCAGCGTATTATAAGGGAACTTAAAAGTGAAGAATTTCTTGTACGTTGTTCCAGGTTCCAGGATTCTATCATTTCTCAACCCCAAGGTTGCGCCATCGAAGTCTTGAGCCATTGGCACATACGAGATGTTCCCGGAGGGTGAGATACACGCAAGTGACCAAGAGGCACTCATATCAACCATGCATAAGAATTTCTTTAGGATTTGTTTCTTGTTTGCAACGTCGATTACGGAGACTGACCCATCTAGAGTGACAAAGAATGCCTGGAATTGGACAGGCGTCTTTAATCTGTTACGAACAGTAACATATCCATGAACGACATCACCAGATGTGTATTCCTTGAGCATTGACTCCCGTTCAGGCTTCTGGTTAACTTCAGGAACGTCCTTGGTAACATGGATCTCCACCTCTACTCCTCCAATAATCTGCTGTGGTAGCCTGTGCAAGTTATCGATTAAATTTTTGTCAAACAAGCCACCCTCGTTGAAGTAGTCATCATCGATCTGGCTATCGTTGTAAACGCTTCCACCTAGAGAACTAGAGTTGGATCTGGCACTCTGTGAGGCAACATCGTATGAAGGGACTGATGAGAGGGTATCAGAGGCAACAGATATCGATGAGCGAGATGGGAGATGAGGTCTTGAGAGCATCCGCGCCGTCGCAGTATCAGAGTTGCCGCCGTCTGATTGCGAACGATTGTACTCTGGAGGAAAGTCTACTCCGTTTGGGTCAATGATGTGTCCTGGTGGGTTCTGCAAGGTGCGATACAGCTGGAATGAAGGCAGCACGTCAAACACCACGTCGTTATTCGTCAACCTGTCAGTGATGAACTTGTCCGTGACAAAGCCATTCTGCACCTGCGTATTGCTCGAGTGTTGATATTCCGGGTTATTCCTCCACAACTTGTCACTGGCTTGAAGTCTGCCATACTCCCTCCTGAGTGCTGTGGAATAGTCGATAGAGTCTGAGTCTCCTTCACCGCTGGCAGGGTACTGGTGGCGGCTGTCAGATACTATTGGGGGTTCCCGTGTACACAGCAGACACTTGAAGTCTAGATCTTGATAATCAGCCATATCGGAACTAATCTCCCTTTAGTGGTTTTGATGGGTGGTGTTTGTGTGTGTGTTTTCCTTCCTGTTCGAACCTGGAGAGAGGGCAGTCAGGCTGGTTTTTATAATAGCGGGCGGTTAGGGCCCCTTGATTTTTTTTTTCCTACCACACAACAAAAAGCCAATACCCGAACTCCATATTGAAAATAGACCCACGTATATTTCTGTGAGTGTCTTCACAGTGAAATCTGTCCATTCTGGTAGGGGAGATCTCTTTAGCTCTCTCTCTATCTACATGTGCTGCTAGTTTCAAGTATTGCAAATACACAGAGATGTGACTCATCAGAGTTTCTAAATGCGAACTAAACAACGGCAAATGAATCATCGCCGCTGACCGATGGATCAGCCACCCATCCAATTTATGAAGAGATGATTGGAGGGGCTGTGCGTGTGTGGCTAGAGATATTTGACCCCATATTCATATGGACACACACATACGTTGTTACCGTTTATTCCAGAACGTTCTTATGCGCGCGTGGTGCGGGAAACCTGGCCCGCCAGAACTAACCAACCAATGAACGACCCCTCCAACTACTGTGGACTCATACAAGCTTAGTGGCCCGTTCGAAAATCAGAAGATGTTATCTATACATCAATCATTAAACTGAGGTTCTGATTGAGTATATTGTATATTAGTTTGACTTCTATGTGTACAGGTCAGAGCGGCTTTTGTTATTGTAGCACTATTAATGTAGGAGTGGAACGGATATCAGCGGGAATTCACGGAGACAGTCAACGAATGATTTTATTCAAACTTGATCCCTGGCCCGACATCATCCTTCTACAACCAGATCCGTTCTGCCTACTACTTTTGGACGAACACCATATAAAATAAGCATACTAATCTCACTATATTGCAATATGACACTACATGTACCAACCGTATAACGGCGGTCACGTGTATAAGTTTTTTCCTGCAGCAACGAACGGGCGCGTGCGTGCGTCAATTCCAAAAAAAAAAAGGACGCGAAACCAAGAGAGAATATTCCACATGGGACTCTTTCCTGTTGAAACAAGAGAAGGAAGAATACACAATTTGTTGTTACCGCTGCTATCTGCAAAAATTGTGTGGGTGGATGCGGGAAAAGAAATCTCACAAATCCGCA